>RJWM01037946.1:0-17091 GCA_004363535.1 Dasyprocta punctata | reverse complement strand
AGGAATACCTATTATGGTGAATGCCTGTGATTGACTAATTGAAAAGCATACCCATTGAGAAAAAAAATCTCTGCTTATAAAGGGAACAAGTTTTAAACTGGTATTGTTTTCTATATGTATCACGGTTATAAGGCAACAACTTTTTTTTTAGTATTGTGGGAACTTCTCTATTTCACAGCTACTGTATATGAAAAATTAAGTCAAAGATTTTGTGACAAGGAATACTGTGCCACGTGACTCACTTTAGCAATTAGGTTTATTGTTATCATTATGGATACTTTTCAATAAAAAATAAAGGAGCAACGTAATTTTTCCTCCTGTGTGAAATTTTGTATAGTGCCCGGAGTTTAGCAGTTTAGCCCAGTGACTTAAGCGCCTGTCTGATAGGCTCGAGGTTGTGAGTTCAATCCCCAGTGCCACACACAAAAAAAAAATTATGTATAGTATTGTATAATAATGTATGGTACATTAGATATGGTGTAGAAATTACACTATATATAGTACAGTATAGAATAGTATAATATAGTATTGTGAAATTATGATCTCAATAAACTTTCTATTTTTAGTTTTCTATTTTACTTTTCTATTTACTTTCTATTTTGTATCTACAGTATTTTCTTCCAAATTATTCACTCAAAAATCCCTTTTCAGTGTCATCAATGTGACTTTATGTCTTACATTTTGCTGCAAACTGAAATTACAGATGTTTACACACACACAGTAAGGATTTGAAACAGGAGAGACAATGAGAAAGAAGAGTACACAGAGTCCCAAAAGGAACAATATTAGGTGAACAATTACACAAATGAGTCATTCTTTAATATTGTGATGAATGCTAAAATGCATATATAGTACTGTGAGTTTAGGGAAACAGTCATTGAAAAGCGTCTTTTCAATTTACATATAAAGTAAAACTCAGGATCAGCTATGAGAAGACTTGGTAGCAGGTAAGAAAGGAATTGTTGCACTGGGAATTTAGCTCAGCGGCATAAGCACCTGCCTGGCAAGTGCAAGGCTGTGAGTTTGATTCCTGGTAACAAAAAAAAGAAAAAAAAAAAAGAAAGAAATTGTTTCATGAGAATAATAGTTTATGCAGAGACTGATTTTCAGTGGTACATATAATCCACTTACGATCAACTAGTGTGAACATATAACAGAAAGGAAACATGATGGAAAATAACAGTATGATGATAGCTTAGACTAAAAGCAAAGAAAGAACACTAACATTTATACAATGATAATTGACCCAATTTGTGTTGGGTGAAGAGTCCTTTTCAGTAGTCGTAGCCTGCATTTTCTGGTGGTGTGGCATGGGGAGGCTGATGCACACTTGTATTCTGTATCTATTTGGAAGGAACATTCTATTGGACTTACTGATCATTTGAATGTAGGAAAATTTATTACTCAGAGAAGGGCCACAATTTTGAGTAGAAATTTTCAAGAGTTTGGGTAATCCAGTAGTTGTAGCTGCAAGCAAGCTATGATAGTACTTTCTATTAGGAGGTTTAACTACAAGAGAATAATCAAACTGACCTACTGAAAAGCCTTTCAGCAATTTTCCTCTCATCTTTTAACTGCAGATCAATATAATGGTTTTAGCTGCATCTTTTCAAATGTCTCTTGGAACATTCTGATTTTATTGTTGAGACACTAATGACTTTTTAAATTTTTTGTTTACTTTTTTTTGATAGGACCTTGCCATGTAGCTCAGGTTAACTTTGAACTCACTATGTAGCACAGGCTGGCCCCATGCCTCAGTCTCCTGAGTACTGCAATTACAGGCATGAGCTACCGTGTCCTGCTACCAGTAATTTCATGTGAAGCATTTTAATCTTCCTCTCACAAACACATACAGAAATACAAAAAACATACACACTTCACTTTTACACATCAAAGCAGAATTTAAGAAACAGAAATAAGCTTTTAGCTAGTCTTTAATGCATCTAAGACATCGATTACAGATGGAAAAGATACAGAAATCAAATAATGCTTATCTCAACAAACCATATCATGAGGTTGCGCAAACTCCAGATCATTTTGCTGTTTTCCAAAATTCATTCTGTGACTGACACAGTATAATACAATGTAACATATACTATTTTTTTGAATTGTAATTTAATCAGAAAAGCACTGCACTTTAATTTATTTTTCCACTCTCACTGTAGCCTAGATGATTTTCCACTACAGGCCTAAAATTCTGCTTATTTAGAATGACTTCAATAAAAATATACATTTGATGTGGGACACTTATTAGTCATCTGCATGTATTTCCAGCTTTCAACAGTCTTTTCAGTGACGAATGTGGAATTAAGCTTTACGATGTTTGTGATTATCAGACTTTGTTATTAGCTTTAAAGAAATTTTGTAGTAATATGACCATATGTTCCAGTAAATAATGAAGTGAATAGTCAACTTCATTCATGATTTTCATTCTAGTTTTTCTTTCAAGCTGAAAAAAACTTGCCCATTTTTCTAAAATACCTTGAAGTTCAACATTTTTCTGCCTACAGTTTACTCAAGCCACTATATCTACAAAAAAAAAAAAAAAAAAAAAAGGCAAAAAGGCATGCTCTCCAAGCACATTTCTGTTTACATTCCCATTAACAGTGATAAAGAATTTCCTCATCTTCTAAATGTATGCTAATCTGTATTTGACTTTCCCCAAGCATTTCTTTGCAAGCAATTTAAGCCTTGCCGAACTTTCACTGTAGTATCCCTTACAAAGTTGTTTCCATTGTACACAAAATCTGCCCACCAGTTTAAGAAGAAAAAAAACCTTCATCAGAGCATCAAAAAAGAAAGGGAATGCATATAGGAATAAGCAAACAATACATGTTGCAAAATATATTCAAATTAAAACAGTATCATAAAATAGGTTTCTTGATTTTTTTTTTTTTTGGAACTTGGTTATTATGGTTCAACTAGGAGTGTTCCTAAAGAGATTTATGTGCTAACTGATGGGCTTTTGGAATGTCATTGAATTGCATGAGCAGTACAGCTGACCACCTCTTAGCAGGTTGACCTGGTTGAAAGAGACTGTTCTCTGCAGGTGTGACCTGGAAGGTGTATCTTCCCTTCAGGTCTCTTTTTTTTCTCTTTCTGCTTGTGGTTGCCATGATGTAAGCAACTTTCCTCCACGCAGACACTCTGTCATGTTATTTCCTCTTTGAAGTCAACCTTACATGGACTGAAACTTTGGACTGTAAATTCAAGTAAAACTCTTCTTCTGTAAGTGTCTAGTGCTGGGTATTTTGCACCACCGATTAGGGAACTAAAAGTAAGTTTTACTAATGCTCTGTGATCCAGATTATAAAATATAATCTGTAGCCCTCCTAGATAAAGACACTTTGATGGCTTTCTAGACAATTAAAATACACAAAAACACCTTGCAGCAGTTTACTATTATTCAATTTGCTGGCATTGAATAATTTGTTTTTTAAACAAAACATTTAAAATTTATAAGAAGCAATAATATTGGAGGTAGTATATAATGAATGTGTAAAGGAACCAAGTGAAGCACATAGAGTACTCATGAACTGTAATAAATTTTACTATTTTATTGAACTCAACAATGAGTTGGAAAATATGCTTTTTAAATTCAATAGTAAATATACATGTATGATGGTAGTTAACTGTAACACAACATTTGTGAAATGAATTTCTTCTAAAGTATGTTCTATTGATCTATAGAGAATGATACTTCAAATGTTGTGCATGTATTTATTGATTGAGTATTTTGGCCCTCAATCTGAGGCAGTATAGAGAAAATGAGAGAGAAGATGAAGATTAGAGTGGCCTTTAATGAGGGCACAAGAGAGCTGCAAACAGCTGCAGGAGCTCTCAGTGAGAACAAAGAAGTGGAACTACTTTTATCAGGTTTGGCTGAGAGAGGAGTTTGGGAGGTGGGCAAAATGACATATTAACAGTTGATCTGAAGGAGCATCTGCCTGAGCAAAAGAGGAAACAGAAAGATTTACTGGGGGCTGGGGTGGAGTGCTTGGGTGGTTGTGGAGTCTGATTGGGGAGAGCTCAGGGCATGTGCAATAAGGGAGTGGGAGGTTTATTTCTGCAATGAGAAGGAGAACATAGAAGTTACTCTTGGAAAGATAAGTTACTTCGTCGGTTCCGGTACCAAGTTGGGTGGATGTCATGTTACAGATAGCTAAGCCCCAGGGGAGCAGAATCTATCATTTGCTTTATGAAATTCTTTCATATGGATTCCCTATGAGCTATCCATTTTAGCCCTGCTGAGAATTTCAGTTCTTCTAGCCAGCATTATCTGTGTCTCTATGTATCTAAACACATACTTGCTCTCTGAGGCTAAAGTTTGGATTCAGAGATAATTAGGTAATATGGCTAGGTAAGTGATTAGAGAGCTTTTCACAGGAGGCTAAATCCTGAAAAGGAAACGAAGTGACTTTAACAAAAGTATCATAGTTAGAAAGACATTTTACCTCTTTTTTGTGGTGATATGAATGCATTTGTTAATTATTCCCACTACAAATAAGAGCTGACTCTAGAACATAGGATTTGGGCAGACTAGTATATCAGTTAGGGTTCACTAAAATGCGTATACACAAGTGTGTAACAATATGGTCATATATAGAATTTTCCAAGGAGACTTAAAATGGTCACTTGAAGAATAGGAGGTGAAAAAGTCTAAAATTTCCATCTGTGTGCTAGAGAGCCAGCTGATGCTGTCAAAGGCTGAAGGCCTAGAGCTCACTACAGAGTCTGGTGTAAGTCTGTGTCAGAAAGCCAAAGGATCAGTGTTGGAAGGCTGAAGAGTCTGCACTACGAGCCTGAGAGAATGAATGGGAGATAACATCCAAAGGCAATAGCAAAACCCATGCTTCTCTGAAGAAGCAAAAGAGAGACTTCCTCCTTTTTTTCCTTTTTCTAGTTCATAGGACCTACAAGCCAATTTGTCGATATCACCCTCATCTGGGGTGAGCCTTTTCTTCTCAGTTTGTGGCGTACATGTCTATTTGCAGACACACCCTGAACTTTGCTCCACTACTTTATCAGGAGTTTCTGAATCCATTCAAGTTGGCAAGTCACAATTAACAATCACAGCTGTTCTTTATTTCCTCCCTGTATTTTCCCAATATACTAAATACAGTTGTATACATTGCAAAAAATCTAGTCCTTGTTGGAAATAATTGGTCTTGGAGCATCTAGTAGCTTCATGATTTTGCTTTGGAAGATTCTCTTTTTAGTAATTCAATAAATTATCAACATTTAGAATAAAAGAAATATAGTGAGTTCATAGTTCAAAATCTATTTTAATATAACACTTATTATAAATCAATTTCCAAAGAAGTACTGGTCATATTTGCATTACCACTTTTAAATTATTTGGAAGTGAAAGATTGAAAGTCTATATAATAATAAATGAAAATTACGATTGTTTGTGTATCGAGGAAGATCTGAATTCTTTTAAAGAAATTTAAAAAGACCTCACGATATAGTGCTGAATAATATTTAAGAGTAATTAAGGAAGGAATAAAGGAGAAAAACATACTGCATTTTTTCTTCATAAGTAATTCATCTAATGGAATTATAAATATGATTCTTTGTTTTCCTAAATTGATTTTTTATATTCATAGAGTATAAAATTAGCTTGTGTAAAAGAAGATTCACCTAATTGTATTAAATTACTTTTACAAAGTAGTCTATATATAAATTCTAATAAAGGTAATATTTTGGATAAAGTCATGTCAATACACAAGACATAAAAACTCATAACCTGTATTTAGAAATGTGCTATACTGCTGTAACATGTGCAACCTATTATTATTTATCATTTGCTGTAGCCACACAAAGGTCATAAAAAAGACAAGCGCTTGCCCTGGAGGCTTACAATCTTAGGAAGGCAAGTGTAGCAAGTAAAGTAGTTGAAAAATGAATTGCTGCACATGAAACTTTTATTCCCATTCTCCCTTTATCTTAACCATCTGTTAAAACAGCAATTTGAAATGTAGCCTTGCTTTAGAGGAATGATCAGTTAGCTAGAGACTTTGCTGCTGTAGATACTGGGAGTTTTTATTTAGCAAAAAAGAGTACCCTTGGGCTACAAAAAAGCATTGGTGAACCATTCTTTCAGAAGGCAAGATTTTATGGTATTAAATTATTTTCTGCAACTTTGAATGACTCTGAAATACACAATTGATCACCATGGCTATAGCGTTTCAGTTTCAATGGAGACATTTGCTCTACAATATGAAAACTGAGTACAACTGCCTATATTGAACCTGCAGAAAAGAATGCTGAAAATTGCTGGTGAGACCAGGGTCATTATAAAATAAAAAACTGAAAAATCTTCATGGACATTGAGACTCCTAGACAATGGGGACTGGGTTGAAAATGACCATAACCATAGTGTGTGGGGAAAAGTGGGAAGATCAACTTGGGTACAATGAAAGGATATTTTTTAAGGTAGAAATGAGAAATAAATCTGAAATTCCAAATGGAATAATCATATGGAAGATATTAGAACCAGGGTGAGAAGGTTAGGTGTAACTCTTTCCGTCACTCATTCTTGGGAGAATGGATGACTTTCAGGCAGCAATTCTTAGAGTCACGCTCTTATTAAAATAAATGGATCTTTTCTTGAGTTCCAGATTTCTTGGTCTACTATACCCAGAAGCCTTTTTAGGTGAACTTCATGAATTAGATGAGTCTACTTAGCACAATTTTAATAGATAGGGCAAAATATTCTTTGGTTTTGATAGGATAATAACTACTGCTTTCAATTAGAGATCTGGAAATGTAGCAATCCATCCAAAAGCACATATGCACGGACACACAAGCAAACACATTCAAAAGGGATCAATGTCTATATACATATATGTGTGCATGTGTGAAAGGATATTTTATTAAAAATTAAATGGCACATTGTGTAATAGAAAATAGCACATATTATTTTTGAAATACAGATAGCTTTTACTATAAGATACAAATATCATTCCATTGATACATGTGAGATGCATATATATGCAGGTCATTATAAGCCTAGGTTATCTATAGGAGGAACAGGTGTAAATGGTTGATACTTATTACAGTGCTCTTTCATATATTATCTTCATCTACTTATTTTATTAATCATTTAGTACTAGATTATATTTAGTAAAACCTATTCCAGTATCAGTATATTCATATATTTAAATCTGTCTCCCATTTTGCATTTTTTTGTTTCATATTTGTGAATCTTGCTTTTCGGCTTGTTATTCAGATCTTCAGTGCTCAGGAAATACATCATGTAATTACTTGTCTTTGTCATAAATATATTTATGCATAAATTTCACACACTTCTCCCCATCCTTAATTATAGACACCAATATTCTATATTGATTAATATAAAACTATCATTGCTTTCAGGTGGTAGGAGACATCAGCTTTTGCAGCCCTCTTAGTACAAAACTGACAAGCTTCTGATCTATTGGAGCATACAGCATATTTTTTAATAGGAGAAACACTCAAAAAATAAAGGAAGTTGCTTATCCAATTTTAATTTAAACCTAATATGGAAATAATGTTTTAATTATGAGAGCCATTATATACATTCTTTATAGGAAACAAAACAAGTCTGTATTAAAAAAAAATCATGGTGTTCTTATTTTAGAAATCTCAACATACGCCGGTTAGCAAAAGCCTTTGAGATCATCACAAGTAACAGCTAAGGATGATTAAGTATGGTGAAAACTGGGAAATGAGACTGTTATGAAGGAACAAGGCATTGCATGCGTACAATAAATTTGGAAAAGGAGTGTATTAACAGTGACTTGTCGCACTCTTTAGCCTTCATCTCTACATTTTCCCCAGCTGTATCTTTAATTTCCCTTTAGAAGGAATTTCCTTTTACTTCTCTCCATTCTTGGTCATGAAGTTTGGGTATGTGTGTTGGTCAATTCTGGGTATACCAGGTGGAATATAAAAATTTTAAATGAATGACTTATTGCAATTAAGATGTTCGTAGAGTTTGGTTCAAGAAGAGTATCATTTCTTTTGGGCAACAAAAGAAAGTAATCATACAATGTTGTAGACAGATGGAGAAAACACTCTTTTTATGCCAAGACAATCACATTTTACTGCCTTGTAGGTGACCTCAAAACTGGGGTGGATGGGGAAGGTGAGAATGAATGCTTTACTTCGAACAGTTATTCTATCTTAGAGGAAACAAAATTTTTCTAAGTATTTCTTGGTATACTCTAAGTTATACCTACATATATTGATTATTAGAGCTTCTTATTTGCAAATTGATTATTTGCCCATTACAGGATAGCATAGCAGAATAATCATTCACATACTAAATCATTTTTTTAACCTGTCTTTAATAGAGTTTGGTATTTGAAAGATGACAGAATTTTTGTCCTGGAATCACTTGTATATATTTTGATAAAATATTGTCTTTGCTAATTTGTTTTTAATTCAGTACAATAACTGGACACTTTCCATGGAGGACAGTGATTACTGGAACAGTATTCCTCTGTACCTATCGTGAGGGACTTCATTCTATATACAACTCTAGAATGTAATATGTATTTTTTCTTATGCACAAACATAAAATAGTGATTTCATCAAATTATCCGTATAAGAAATGTTTTACTTCATTAAAAACTACCAAAATGTATAGCACAAATGATAACCAAGGCTGAAAATTAAAAGCGTTCACAGTTCTAAATCAGCAATCACTATTATGGTACAACAGAGCCTGAATGACAGGCTCTGGGACCAGTAAAGCAAAATAACAAAACGAGAAAATGTGATAAAAATGAAAATCAAAATTCATGAAAGATAAAAGCAATGAAAATCAACCCAACTACATGAAAATTTTTCTCCTGAATATACATTTCAAAATGATGGCATATGATTTAATTAATCTAAACTACCTTTTGAAAGGACATGTCACATCCAAAAATGAATTTAGCACTGTTTTAGGTTTGATTAGGTCATCTTCAGTCTAATAAGATCACTTACTTTTTATTTAACAACTCAGACTTCTCTGTCATATTCTGATCCTAGGAAGCTGACCTTTATTGATAGTATGACACATTCCTTGCTCCCTGACTTCTGGTTGATTTTGACTAAAAGAAGAAACTGACAGGAGAAACAGCTGGGTTTGTTTTCCAGTTTCTTCTATCTGAGATTCCATTCCTATTAAATGACTGTGGCTCTTAACAAAGAATAAATATACAAAATTTGGATTGTTCTCAAGATCTAGTAATATCTTTCTGCTTTTCATCTAGGAGTGGCATTAGAGTCCCGTGGTTTCTAGTTGTTGAGGGCCTCACCCACCTTTGTCAGCTCCTTTAATCCTGACACAAATTCCCACATATGAACTTATTTTCTGTTCAGCAAACCTGTAAAGTTGTTAAATTATTAATGCATTATATTTTAAATAATTTTTGCTGAACTACTTCATCTGTTTTTATATTTTAATATGCATTGTTTTATTGTAAAAATCTCATTGCTAGTAATTTGTTTTCATTTTGTAATTCTTTTCGTCTAACTTTTCAGTTAGTCCACACTTCTGTGACGTTTAACATATTTTCGTTTCCTGACAAAAATATTTTGACTTCGTTGGTAAGTTATACTTTAAGAGTTTCCATCATAAAAATACATAATCCCATGTGAAATTATTCATTTCTTTATCATTCAAGGTTGCTTTGTTTTCTACATTTTTAGTTATGTTGCTAAATAATTTTAATAATATAAATGCTTACTTTTCAATAAACATAATTTAAGCCAACTAATTTCTATGCAGACTTACTAATACATTAAAATTTAGTTAGTACTACAAGTATTTTGCTCTGTTTTTAGTCTTATTTCTGTATTAAATATTTATTTGGGTCAATATGTATTGAATTGTACTTGTGACTTGGAAGGTGTTATGTCCACTTTTTTTTTCTAATGCTAGCCAGTTCTGGTCAGTGAATGCATGTTGTAAGAGTTTTTGTATTTAGAGTTCAATGATTTGGATTCATAATCTAATAGTACAATATTTGTTGAGATTTCTTGGACATTTCTAAGTGTTTCTGGTCCTCAATGTCTTCCTTTATTTGAGGTCTCCTTGGCCTGCTTTTGAGAATACTCTTTAAACTTTACTATCATGATATATATTTCAGATGTGTCTTTGTTTCACTAATCGGGAATTTCTCAAGGCCATATTTCTTAGTAAATGCATGATCTTGAGCCACATTTTATGATAGATGCTATAGTTCAGTCTTCATTAAGAATTTTATTGTTCATTTATTTTCAGTAATCTTTGCTTCATTTTTTTCTTTATTTTTCAGTTCTAGTGAATTTTTTTCTTGTTTTCTTAGCACACTAATTGTGAACACTCTTGTAACAATCTGGGCGTTTTATAAAAAAATATTTAAAATTTTTAGATTCACAATCATGTGCAAGTTTGGTCTTAGTTTTATATATTATTATTTACTATTCACTGTGCTTTATTATTTCATTTTTACTTGAATCATAAATGATTTTGGAATTCAACTGTTCATGTACTATTTTCATTCTCAGTTCATATATTGCACATATATCCTTATTCTTTTAGTGTAATTATTTACTTGCTACTTGAAAGCTTGAGAAGTCAATTCTAAATGCTAATTGTAAAGTGGCATCAGTTAATCTTTGCAGTTGTTTCTACAATAGCAATATCAAATATTGCTACAAAGTGAAAATCATAGCCCAAAATTTATGAAAATTCAAAAAACTAATTTGTGCCAGTAAATGCTAAATTAAAAAGTTAATTTAATTTTCAAAACCAAGCTGTATAAATGATACCTTGTGCTCTGTAAAAGACACATGTTGCTATTTGGTCATTGTTCATAAAGTATGACTTTTATGAGCATTTCTTCATACTTGCAAGGAATTTATGTTCACTTAAACAGAGGGTCCTATCTATGTTCTCTAGAAGCACTTACCCTTCATTTTTGAGTAGTTGGGGTTGTGTAATCCAGGGCATGGCTGCATTTGTCAGGGCACTGGAACACAGGTAGGTCCTGTGCTTTTTTCAAATCTCTTTTCTGAATGATTCATTAGCTCATAAAAGGATTGTGGAATATCATAAGAAAAACTGAAGTCGTTTCAAAAATCAATAGTTCAGATGGCTTCAGATGACAATATAAAAGTAAAAGTTAAAATGGAGCTCATTAATATTAGATAATCCATGTTCCTAGTTCAAAAACACCTAGAATTAGTAATTTGTGCACACACACACACACACACATATGAAGTTATACATATGAATACATATGAATTGAGATAAAAAATATACGTTGAAAGTTTAAATTTTTAAAGATCATAGTAAAGAACACATCACCATTAGTTACAGTCAAAACGCTGTCCCTCCCTAAACACACTTTCTATCTGACACTTTCTGAATCAGGTCTGGAAGACCTCTTTCTTGAATTTCTTCACTTGCTCTGTCATGCCTGCCTCAATTTCCTAAATTGATTCGAAAGGTTTAACTGTCACGGCCATTTTTTCTTTACAAAAGAACTGTGCCAGGTTTAGTGAATAAGGTAGATTAAGACTCACTTTCATGTTCTTATTTGACATAAATTGTGGTAAGTGTTTCATCAATAGGGGTAATCAAAGAATACAATGATTGTATAAATAAATGAATTATTACAATGAAAGAATATGGCCATGAATACCCCTCAGAATACTCTCTGTCATTTTGAACACATTTATTTCATCATCACTGACAATATGACTTTTACCAGAATGCTTTTTTAAATTTAATCATTTAGTTTATTATTCAACCATCCTCCTATATTCAAAAGAATCACTTTCAGAGCAGAAAATCATTTTCAACTAAAAATATTCTCAAAACTAAAAAAGACTGGATAAATTGAAATGTCTGGGACTTTTCCTCAGTTTTCTGTCTCTAGAAATTATAAATCTGGGAAACTCCTGGTTTAAATGAAAAATACTACAGATGAACATACAATGGGCTCAGGGAGATAGTGACTTACAAAATTTTCTCCAGTAAAACTACAAGGGTGCATACAAATGGTGTAAATTTTATTTATCTATCTTTTTCCATCAAAGCATGACCGACTCTGTTTGCAGGTAACTTGGAAAGTTTTACTTGGGTTTTGTGACCCACAAAACATTTATTTGGAGTAATATCTTTACTTTATTAAAAAAAACTACTACTTAATTTCAAAGAGAATATTATTTTTTATGGATTGTAATTCATGTATCAGTGAAAAACTTTGCCTCTGGGTAGATAGAAATGAATGTCATAGTGCTACATTTGCTAATGATTACTGGGGTATGGCTCCCATTAGCCTCTCTCAGTCACTAAAGTTATGATAGGACACATAATCACAGGAAACAGCACAATCAGTGAGTGATGAGAAGTTAAGACTGAGATCTTAAAATTATATGCATTGAAATGTACAATATGTTTTCATACATACATTATGAAGTTATTAACTCAATCTCATTAACATGTCTATGTGGCATACACAGTATGTAGTGTTACAATTTAACATTTAGTTTCTTAATAATGTTCAAGTGTACATTTATATTGCATGTTTTTATCACAGTCTAGTCCAGAAATTATTCATATACTCTAATTTACCCTTCACCAACATCTGCCTTACCTCCTCTAAATGGTGGAAAACATCATCTGTTCTCAGCCTCCAAAAGTTCTGGTTTTTAGATTCCACATAGATCTAAGATAATGCTGTATTTCTTGTACATTGTCAACAATAGCAAGATTCCCTTCTCATTAAATGTTGAATAACATCCACTGTATATATTTTAGACATATTGTATATCTATTTAGTTATAATTGGACACAATTGATTTCCTATCTTGAATAATGTAGAAATTCCTACAATAGATGACCATGAAAACATCTCTTAAATGTATGATTTCATATGGAAATGACTTTGCTAGATCATATAGTAATGCTATGTTTTTTATGAAGTGACGTGTTCTTTTTGATAATGACCAAACTGTACTTCTATATCAAAGATTCTTTTATCATCATGTCATGGCCAACACCTGTTATCTTTGACTTTTCACTTTTTTAGTACATGCTTGTAGTACATAATGCTTACAATTCTTGTGGGGCGTTGGTCCTTATATACGTAGTACATCTTGTTCCTTTTCATAGCCTTTTCTTTCCCTACTTTCCACTCCACCCATGTTTTGATTCCCTTCCTTTTTGATAAAATGTTTACATTCTTTGTCTGATAGTGATCTATTCTTACAGTCTTGAGATTATATATCTTATACTGCATTTAATTTACCTTTCTCGGAAAATTAGTCATGTTGAGCACTTATTCACATACATCATTCCAGACATTTTTTAGCATATTATTTATTTTCATTGGTCACTCTTGTTGGTTTTTACAATTATAATTGATACATAATTGTATAAATTTATGTGGTACACTGTAACATTTAATATATGTATATAATGTATAGTGATCAAATTAAAGTGACCAGCATATCCTTTACCTCAAACACTTATTGTTTCTTTGTATTGGAAACATTGAAGTTTTCTAAGATATTTTAAAATATAAGCTAAATTGTAGTTAACAATATCATACTGCATTACAAAACACAAAAACGTATTCCCCCTATTGAGCTATAATGTTGTTCATATTAACTGGGCTCTTTTTGTTCCTCTCCATCCTTTCTGGGCTCTCATAACCGTCATGCTGCTTCGTAAAGCTACAGTCAATAATTTTAGTTTCCATATATAATTGAGAATATGCAATATTTATTTTTCTATGACTGATTTATTTCACTTAACAAAATATTCTATGTTCATCTGTATAATCACAAATGACAAGATTTAATTTACATTAGAGCTGAATAATATCACATTATATACATATTGCATGATAAAAATATATTCATATATCCATGGACACCAAAGTTTATTTTGTATCTTAGTAGCCATGAACAATGCTGCAAAAAATGCAAGGAGGTATATCGCTCTACAACATTCTATTTTCCTTTAGATATATACCCAGTGGAGAAGATGGATCATATGATAGTAGTAGTTTTAGATTTATTAAGAAAAACTTTCTCCTATAATGAAGAAATATTTCTTTTTGAATGAGTTTTAGTGGTTTCACTAATTTATAATTCTACTAATAGGAACTAAAGGACCATGATAGCACATTGTAATTTTTTTTGAATTTTCCTGCTTAGTAGTGATAATTTTGATCATTTCTTCATATACTTGTTGGCCAGTTGTGTATTTTCTTTTCAAAAACATATATTGAGTTTATCTGCTAATTTTTAATTTTAATTTTTCAAATTAGTAAGGTAAGGGATGTAAACAAGTCATGACAATGGATACCACAAAGATACATGAATTATTACAGACTTTTATGAACTACTCTCCACCAACAAATTGGAAAATCTAGAAGAAATCAGTAATTTCCTGGACACACAGCATCAGGAGAAAACAGAAAATCTGTATAGACAATTGTAATGAGATTGAATCACTAATAAAAGACCTCTCACCAAGAAACCCTGAAACATGATAGATACCTTCACGGACAAATTCTACCAAACTTTTAAAGGAGAGTTAATACAAATTGACCTTAAACTATCTTAAAAAATTAAGAGAATAGAATTCTTTCGAATTTATTCTATGAGACCATAATTACCATGATACAAATACTAGAAAATAACACACAAGAAAATTTGATAACTAATGTCCAGAATTTACTGGGACGATAGATGTAAATATACTCAAAGAAATATTAGCAAACTGAATTCACTGACAAATAAATAGATTATAAACCATGGAAGTTGGATTTAGTCTATAATGTGAGAGTAGTTCAATACATGCAAGTAAAATGAAGAACAAAATCCAAACATCTTCTTGCAGAAGAGATAATATGACTTTATATAAAGAAAAGCAAAAAAGTTCCACCAAAAATCACCAGAAATGATACAAGCAAATTTAGTAAATTTCAGTGCACAAGGAAAATCAACATACAAAAATCAGCCGTTAATCACCAATATGCTAGCTGTAAAAGGAATCAACAAAGCAATTGCATTTATAATAAATCCATTTATAAAAAATTAATAAATTATTATAATTCATTTATAAAAATTAAATTTATAATAAATTCATTTATAAAAACTATCAAAGAATAAATTTAACCAAAAAAGTTAAACTATTAAAATGAACAAACACTGACTAGGAAATTTAAGAGGATACAAAAAGGTTGAAGGAAAAATCATGCTCATAAATTGAAAAAGATTAACATTGCTGAAATGCTCATGCTACCAAAATAATATCCAAACTTGATGCAGAGTCTATCAAAATGCAAATGAACCTCTTCATAGAAAAAAACTCTTTAAAATCTATATGGAAATAAAAATCTTAAATAGCAGAAGCAGCCCTAAATGAAAAGACCAAAACTGGAGACATCGCAACATTTAACTCTCAACATACTACAAAGGTATAGTATCCAATTGCATATAGCAGGAGGCTGAGGCAACAGGATCCAAAGTTCAAACCAGCTTAGGCAGCTTAAGTATTTGGCAAGACTCTATTTCAAAAAATAGAAAGAAATAAAATAAAATATTTAGGGATGTAGCTCAGTGCAGAGGACTGGATTTAAACTCCAGGACTGGAAATAAAGAATGCAACTTTATTTTAAAGAGTATGAAAGGGGCGTGAAAATGAACAAATAGACTAATAGAGCAGAATGGACAACTGAGAGATAATTTCATTTATTTATGCACAACAGATTTTCAGCGAAAGTGCTAATATTGAATAGACCAGTCTTTTCAATAAATACTGCAGGGAATTTAGTATATGGAAACATGGAGAAATAAATTTACAAAAATGAACTGAATATGGACTAAAAATTCAAATGTAAAATCTAAACTACAAACTTACTGAAAAAAATCAGGGTAAATCTCACAGGACATTGGTATGGGCAAAGATTATTTTTATATAAGAATTAAGAAGTATAAACCTCAAAAGCAAAAATGGACAGATGGGATAAATCAAACTAAAAAGTTCCCTAACAACAAAGAAAACAATTACGTAAAGAAACAGCTTGATGAATGGAAAAATATGTGTGAATAATTAATACAAAATGAAATAAAAACCACATTATAAAAGAAATTCAAGTGACTTTAGTAAATTTTCACTTGTCATATTTTTCTGTTGTTTTGAGTATAATGTATAATTTTTAAATATCAGTTATTTGTGGTTTGCAAATATTCTCTCCCATTCCATTTTGTTCTCTATATGTTGAACACAAACAGAGGGGAATAATATTGAGTTGTAAAAATAATGAAATGCTATCATGTAGAACAACATGCATATACGTGGATATTTTTATATTTTATGAAGAAAACCAGGAACAGAACATGCTCTTGCTTATATGTAGATTCTAAAAAAGTTGATGAATTAGAATTTTAGATGAGAATGGAAATAGACAGGGATGATGCAGAAGTTTGAATGGTGCAATGTTGCAAACTGATAAGAGCAACAAGTTCTATTGTTGCATAGTTATAGATCAATATGATACATGAAATATTTTAAAAGCCTGAAAGAAAGATTTTGAACATCTTCATCTTAAACAAATAATAAAAGAAGAGATAGCAATGTGTAAACTGACATACATTGTGTAAGGTATTCATATATTGTTACAGGACATGAGACCCCATAAATTCATATAATTTTCAGTTCCATAGGTCAACAATGATTGTATCTATATTGACCTATCATTTCAGCTAAGAAATTTAAGTCAATATAATCTACAAACTCAAGATCAAGAAAGGAAATTCAGCTCTAACTATCAGTGTTCTAGACAGATTCTTTTTTTAATATACACTAGGAATTGAACTCACAACCTCACACCTTTCAGGCAGGCACTTATGCCACTGAGCTAAATCCCCAGTCAGATAACTTTTTTTAAAATCAGTTTAATATAAGCAAGATTTTTTTAGGGAGGTCTTTTCACAGGATGACTTTTTAAAATTATTTATTTATTTATTTATTTATTTATTTATTTATTTTGTCTTTTTTAGACATGGTTTTGCTATGCATTTCAGGATGCCCTTGAGTTCACTTTGCAA
>RJWM01037945.1:0-17089 GCA_004363535.1 Dasyprocta punctata | reverse complement strand
AAAAATGTTCAGCATCATTGGTCATTAGAGAAATGCAAATTAAAACAACACTGAGATTCCATCTCACTCCAGAAAGAATGGCCAGGATCAAGAAAAACACCAACAACAAAATGCTGGAGACACTCTGGGGAAAAAGGAGCTCTCCTGCACTGTTGGTGGGAATGTAGACTGGTACAACCACTGTGGAAATCAGTCTGGAAGTTCCTCAAAAAGCTGGGACTAAGGGCCGGGAGTTTGGCTCAGTGACTTAAGCGTCTGTCTGGCGCGAGGTTGTGAGTTCAATTGCTGGTGCCGCAAAAAAAAGAAAAAAAGAAAAAAAGCTGGGACTGGAAGTCCCATTTGACCAAGCTATTCTACTTTTGGGCATATTCCCAGAAGAATTGAAAACATCATACCACAGTGATATATGTGCAGCCATGTTTATAGCAGCACAATTTGTAATAGTCAAATCTTGAAAACAACCTAAATGCTCATCAGCTGAGGAATGGATAAAAAAATGTGGTATTTTTATATAATGGAGTAGTACTCAGCTATAAAGAAGGGTCACACTGAGGCTTTTATAGGCAAATGGATGTGACTTGAGACCATACTCATAAGGGAAATAAATCAAACAAACGTGTGTAAATACCATATTGTCTCCCTAGTATAAGAAACTGAAAGAGTAAATAAGATACAAAATTTTCAATAAATATTGTGAAAGGGTAAGAAACTGCTCAAAAGTTGAAAAAAACAACTCAGGGAAAAGGAGAAAAGAAGAATGGAAAAGAAAAAAAAAAGATATAAATTTGTACATATACACTTAAGATAGCTAAGGTGATTATATTACTAATTCTATTAGTTCTTGGAACAAAACAGTTAACATTCATAGGATTAGATCAACTTTGCATGTTTATATCTGGCAATTTGAGTAACTCTTTTGAAGATACCTTTGCAAAATAACAAACTTAGTTATGTTCCTACCACCTTGATTTGCAAGCCCACATTGTTATTGTTTTAGGCTCTTTGTTATTGTTATTTAATTATCTCTTTTGTTTCTTGTTTTTCTTGCATTTTGTTTTGTTTCATTTTGTTTTGCCCTCTAATACAGAAAGGATAGATGTACATATATAGGCTTAGAACTTCTCCTAAAGAGTTTACAAGAATTGACTTTAATACATGTGATGGTACAAATAGCTACTTTAAAGAAAACAAGACATTATGGTAACCATTGCTGATTTCCTATCATCGTGTTTTGAAGTTCAATAATGCTTTTATTCTTTGTTTTGATTGATTTTAGTCTGTTTTGTATTATTTGATTTCAGTATGTGTGATGGTATGGACAGCTATTTTGAAGAGAACAAGAGACATTACAGTAGCCATTGTTGATTTTCCTATTGTCTGGATTTGAAGGCCCATAATGCTTTCATTCTTTTGTTTTGATCAGTTTTATACTATTTTGTTTTGTTTGAGTTCATTGTGTGTGAAGATATGGACAACTATTTCAAAGAAAACAAGAGACATTATGGTAGCCATTGTTGATTTCCTGTTGTCTTATTTTGAAATCCTGTGTTGCTTGCATTGTTTTGCTCTGATCTGCTTTGTTCTGTTTTGTTTTGTTTTGTTTTATTCTCTTTAAAATAAAAAAAAAATTTAAACATGGGTCTTTAATTGATGCACAAATAGAAATGTATTTGTGGACCAGAATGACCTGGAAATACTTCCCTTTTTTGTTACTAGCAAATATAACTAACTTACATGGAGGACAGGTTTCTTTTGGCTCACAGTATTGGAGGGCTCAGTCCAGGAGCAATGGCCCCTCGTTCTTGTGTAGCTGTGCACTATGGGGGGAACATGTGGCAGGAACTAGGAAGTGAAGAGAGGAAAAGCAATGCTGTGGTCCTATTGTTCCCATCAGAATCCCACCCCAATTCTTTAGCCCTTGTCCTCACCCCAACACAAGGGTTTCTACCACTTTCCAACAGTACCATGCTGCAGACAAAGCCTTAACACAAGGGCCTTTATAGGATGCTTTTTCACACCACAGCCATCTTTGACATTTGGAAATACACCCTCTCTGATTGGAAAGATCTCTAACTCACCAATAACAATGACCTAGGTGAGTGCCATATGACAACTTTATGACCATAAAACACAATCAGTACACGGTATTATGTTGTGCTTCTGACAAGAAAAAATAAAGATGTTCAGAATCTCACATCCAGAACCCTCCACTGGCCACCTGACTCTGCAGGTTCCTGGGGAAAATAACCTGCAGCTCGTAGGGATCATCACCGTGGCATTTTATCTGCATGCCCAACATGGGACACCCAGCCCTGTGGAGCACACACCACTCCGAAGGCTGCTGAGGGTCAACAAACCACCTGAATCAAAAGTCCCCTGTGGATGATTTCTCCTACTAGTGTTTCCATTCTGGTGGAGAGAATAGAAAAGTGACTCAAAGCAAGAGATTTTCTTTCTAATATTCTTCAAAGTGGCCACCAGTTTCAGAGGGGATTAGTCTCTTGGTGATGGGGTGGGAGGGAACCCAAGAGGCTATGTTTCTCAGTGGATATTTTTCCGCACTAAGGTTCTAAAGCCATTTCACCTAAAACTGAGAGTATTGGGCCTTTAACTATTTACTCCAAGCCCTCCTTGCCTTGGACCCTGCCATGGTCCAGTGAGGCTGACAGATGAGAAGGGGCCCCTCCAAGAAGGCAGCCACCAGGAAACCTGGCTGTGAGCCCAGCAGGCTGCTAACCAAGTCCTCCCAGTGCCTCCCTCTTTCTGTACCACCTGCTCCCTTACAGCTAGGGGTGGCTCTGTGGTTTGTGTTGAGAAAGAAATTGTGATGCAAATGCTTTAAATGCTGCAGTATAGTTTTTCATTTCCCCTTTTAAATTCCTTCATAATCATGGAAACACTGAGTGGATTCTCCCTCAGCCACAGTCCCTGAACGCGAACACAATCTCTGGCTGATGGATCTGTGATGTGCAACAAACATTGCAGTGTGCCACAAAGATGAACCTGTTTTCCTAAGCCACTGAGACACTTAAGATTGTTTGTCTCCACTATCCTGACAGATACCTAACTACACCAGCCACAGAAGGCCATCAGTTCAGTGAAGCACAAGAGAGAGCTCTTGAAGTCTCTGCTATGCAATATTAAATTTCACTCAAGTATCATTGTCAAATTCCATCCCTGAATATTCTATCATGTTAGAGCTGCTCTCCTAATCAAACAAACGCGTGGGCACAAACACACGTGCACATGCACACACTGAGAACCTTGATGGGTTCTTATACAGAAACTTAGAAAGCCAGACGTCTACCTGCTCAAAGATCGTTCAACTTTCAGCTCTACTTCTGATATCCTTTTAATCATTCCAAGGCCTAATCCCATCCCAGGTTTATCCTGTGGCTTTCTCCATAGGTTAAGCCATGCACTATATCATAAGGTTATAGGACTATCCTCAGCCATCCGCCTTGATTGTCACTTACTGGCATTTGACTTTATTACAATGACTGTGGATGACACATTTAAACACAATTCCACTCAGTTACTTTCAGTGAATAAAATTTCCCAGAAATAGCCACCTAATTATCTAGCCTTATAAATAATTAATTTCAATATTCTTTTTGCAATATTATTATTATGATATAAAAATATGCTTATTTGCCATCTTATGTATATAATCACTTTATTACACAATATTTAAAATAATTTGATTCACCTGTTCAGTGCCATCTGAAGAAATTCTCATAATTATAATCCAAACCCATAGAAAAAACAAAAATGCTTTATGAATTATCAAACACAAGGTACAGTAGTCCTGGATAATTGTAATATTAAGAGAATTTTAGGTTAAATAATTCCTAGGCAGAATGCATCGAAACTCTGTTAACCAAAATATTTAGCAAGATTGCTTTGTTTTCCTAAAAACTCATCTGTAATTGAATTCAAATTCATGGCATTTTCACTAATTCCTGAAATTATATAACTGTGGAAAGAAATTTGAAGATATATGAAACTGAATTTCTCTTGCTTGCACTGGAATAGGGTCCAGTGAAAGACTTCCAAATACAAGCCTGTAAGTTCTAGCTCTGTTCCTGCTCCAGCCAGTAGCAAGAATAACTTCAAATCATTTACCTCTCCATTTATGAAGTTATTTCCTCTAAAAAACAAGACCAGTCCTGCTCTCCAGCAGCAAGAGACAAAATGTAAATACTGATTACTTACATCTTATATCTTCCTGGGATGGGGCAATCATAATCTTAGTGGGAAGATAAAATGATAATACTTAGAAAACCTCAGACAAAATATAAGACTATATTTTCACTATGAGTTAAAAATTATGATGTTTCTTTTATAGAACTGTTATACAAATTGAGTTAGTTTATAGGTTAAACAATGTCACATGAAGTCTAGAATAAGGCTCCCATCACAGACTGGGTTAGGATACTGAGAATGGCACTGCTGGTACTGAAAGCCTATGACAAAAGTTGAACATTAAAATGAATTTGGTCCAAGAACAATGTATAGGCTACTATCAGCTCCCATGAGACAGCTGAGTCCCACGGGATGAACTAACCTGTCCCAGAAGGTGCAGGCCTACCAGAGACCAGAGTAATAGTCAAAGTCTTTCAGATTACACAGTATAAAAACAGCTAACCTCTGGCCAGGTGTGGTGGTGTATGCCTGTTATCCCAGCACTTGGGAGGCTGAGATAGGTGGATCGCTGTGAGTTTGTGACCAGCCTGTTCTACATAGTGAAAAACTGCCTTAAAACACACACACACACAAAAAAAAAAAAAAAAAAAAAAAAAAACTCAGCAGTAGTAGAGGAACATCTCCCAAGAACAGATAGGATAAGGAAAGAATGGAGATATGTTATACACACGTCCCACACTGCACACATGTACTAATAAACTTGGGGAAAGAAGCAAGATGTGTCTGTCTGGATGCACTCCCGGAGCAAACCAGTTTTGCTGACTCCGCTCCTCTGTTTAATGCTTCTGCTCCTAGCTTTGCATTTACACTGCAGCCAGAGCCAGCTCTGAGCTATACTTGGACTCCACAAACGAGGGCATCGTGCTCCCAAGAGCACCTTGACTTGGCAGACGTTTCCTGGCTGTATCATGTAGTGGTTTCCAATCTTGGCCACAAATTAGAACCACCTGGAGAGCTTTGAAAAATATACTAATCCTAGACAAATTAAGTCAGAATCTCTGGGAACAGGGAATACAGATCCAAATAGCAGCAGTGTTAATCTCCTCTCCATCAGCCTGATGTGGAGACGCAGCTGAGATTCAGCAGCACCGACGGAGCCTTCGAGTCAAGAGCCAACTTGTGGCTCAGTGAGGGAGATGCTGGTGCTCAGCTTCCCCTGGAGGAAACACAGCTGAGATTTAAGAGTTCTGTGATGTGCAGCAAAGTATTAACCTTACCTAAAGAGAGGTTTGGCCTTTTCCTCCAGCTTCTGGAAGGAAACCTCTATGCTCCTGGAAATCCTGTCTGATAGCTGTGATTGTTTGCTTTGTCTTGAGATAAGATTATCAGCTGGACTTCGGAGAAGCTGGAGACCAGTCAGCCGTGAGGGTGGTCACACACATCTACACAGTCCAGCCCTGACACAAGCTCTAAACTATAAGACTCAGTAAGCTTTCCCAGGTGGCAGTACCCTGCGTCTTGTCATGCTCCAGTTCTAGGAACAATTAGCACTGTCTGCAAGGCTCCACTGGGAAAGATAATCAGCAGCTCATGCCCCGAACCAGCCTGGACCCTGCTGTATGCATCTCCTCTTTTGGCTGAATTTAATCTACACCCTTTGCTGTAATAAACTGTAACAATGAGTATAATGGCTTTTGTGAGTTTCGTGAGTCCTTCTAATGAGATAATGAATCTAAAAGACTTTTTAGGGACTTGAAACTTGCAGTTCGTATCAGAAATTAGGATGGTCCCTGTGAAAGAGGCCATTATTTTCCTGTGGGTGGGTCAGCATCCTTTTGTCCTGTAAACCAAGAGCTTCCTATCAATTCACAAATTCTAGGGGTTGCCACCCTCTCAGCACACAAATATTCCCAGCTCTAAAAAATAATGCACCTCACTCTTGAGGGCCCGCTCTCTATTTTCTTTGAACGTGCACTTTAAATTTTGCCTAATACACTTCTTTTTTAAATATTAGAGTGATCTTAGAAAGCACCTGAACTTCCCACGTGGCCTATGCAGTTCGTCCAGCTCGGGCGGTGTCCTCTGGACAGCTCACGCCCTTCCTTCTGGGTGAGCTGCTGCCGCACTCGGTCTCACACTGCATGGCTTCGCACCAACTTTTCACTTCTCTAGGAATGTCTCTGTTCAGCTCTGCCACCAACTCCTCAATGTCTTATGGAGAAGAAAAGCCTGCAAAATACGTTATAGGTCAAACTGCAGGAAGCAGCAATGGAAGAATTTGACAAGGAGAGTGAGAAATTCACTGAGAGTCAAAAGGTGATGGGGGCAAAGCATCTACAGGAAGAATCATTGGGAAAATGAGGATCTGCTTACAAGAAAAGCAGTAGAAGCACATGAGAATTTAGGAACAACAAACTATTGACAGTTTTCTCTACATACTGTCGATAGGTTCACTGTTTAAAAAAAACAGCACGGGTTGTATTTCTCTTTCATGTGTTTTTGATACACATGACTATTTCAAGTAACATGAGCCAGTGACAACAGACTCAACTAAAAAATGATCTGTTTACAGATGATGAGTTTCTGGAGGCAGGGACTTTTATGTCTGTGTCCCTGGCACACAGCACAGGCCTGGCTTGTGTTCGCTAAAAAAATGAATGCCTTATGAATAGAAGACAAGCCTCAGAGAAAGACAGCCTCCATCCTGACATGATGTTAGAATTATGGTCCCAGTGAAACTGGCCAGGACAAGGGCATGGAAGATGAGGCAGTGACGCCCACACTTTAGTCCTCGCTCCAGCGCCATCCAGCGACTAAGCCGTCATTGATTTCTCTGGGAAAAAAAAATAAAAATTTTAAAATTTTAAAATATATATGTATTTGTATATAGTAAGTCAATTCCACATTCTTAGTTTCTGCATTTATCTTATCGCTATCTCTTGTAAAATACCCATTTGCTCAATGTGATAAGAATAGGTAGTGATTGGTTTGTTTTATTAACATGCTTACTTGTCCAACAAGAAAATTCACAACACTATGAAAATTCCCAAAAATGAAGCAATGACTGATGTGTGAAATTCTAAAACTTGAGTGTCATAAGTGGAAGCTAAAAAAAAAAGTTGATCTTATAGAAATATAAAGTAAAACCGTGGTGACCGAAGGCTAAGGAAGGGATGTGGGGTGGACAGAGATTGGATAATACTTACAAAAATGCAACAAGAAAGGAAGAATAAGTTTTTAGCGTTCTATAGCACAGTAGGTTGACTATAATTTATGACAACTTATTATACATTTCAAAATTGCCAGAAGTTTAATATTCCCCATGTATAGAAATAATAAATGTATGAGATGGCGGAAGTGCTAATTGCCCTGAGTCGATCCTTATGCATCGCATGCATGTGCTATTATACGCTACCACACAAATATGACAATTATTATCTATAGATTAAAAATTTTAAATATTTTAAATAAGTCTGGGCAAGTCCAGAAAATGCTGTGGCTGCCTCGGAAGAGGAGAAAAGGGTGAGAAGACATCGTGCGACCCCCAGGCAGAGTGGGCTGTGCGGCCAGTCACCGCCCAAGGTGACCAGAAGAGCAGAGAGAACGGCGAGCCTGGTCAGGGTCCCTCGGAGGGAGTCAGTACCCGCGGAACCGTGCTCCTCATTCAGAGAAATCTTCCACATGGAGAGATGCTCTTTGTGAAACACGGAGATTCTAAGATACTGCAGGATTTTTACATCACTATAAATCACCTGTTAGGAAAACTGTTCCTTCCCTTTATCAAAATTACCTTCTGCTACACTAAAGCTATCACACATGCAAGTGCAGAAGAGTTTCGTATCACCAAATTTTCACAGAATAAAGTTTTCCAGGATTTTTGATGAGGGTTAAGCTAAGTCTCATTAAATAAAGATGTTAATAGCAAAACGTATTTATTTATTATAATTGAATGAATTTACTTAAGAATCTGAGGATATAAGTACCAACGCATTTTATATTAATATAAATTTTAATTGTTTGATTTTAACAGTTAAATTATTTCTCAGATAGCCATTTAATCTTCATTTACTACCTTTAAGCATCAGATTGAGATCCAGTTCTCTTGTATTTTTTCAATTTCAGTTACAGCATCTATAAATTTGTCAAGATCTATGTGTGAAATTATTGTGAAAAATGTTATAATTGGCACCTTCTTGAAGGAATAAGTTGTCTTCTATTGTTATTCCCGTCCAAATAGAGTCATACTGAACTAAAATGCCAAGACCTAAGATTTGAAAGTGAGAAAAAACTTTTTAAGAAGCTCTTAAAACGAGGAAGGGAGGCTAGAATGCCACAATAGTGAAGTTTTTTCAGCTACAAGATTTTTTAATGCCCTTAGAAGGACAGGAATGATAATAAACCCTCATAATTTTCATAGCCTTTGTCTGTTACCTCATATAGGATTGTGAATTTAATTCCTCTATGTTACCTACATACAAATATTGTTTTCTTAACTTTCCTGAAATTCAGTTTCTATTCTAAGCACCATGTCCCTGGGGTGGCAAGCCTAATTTTAGATTATTTAAGTTCTCCGTTTTCATTTTTGTGGGACTTTAAATGTACACTGCCAAGGGATTGAGGAGAATATGTTTTCCTCCTCAATTCATGATTCTGTAGATATTCACTAAGTTGTCCATCACCCCACACACACATGGTTGAGACAACTCTTCTTCCTGATTGCATGGCCCTTTTGAGTCCAGAAGTTTTGTCCACTTCCTGCATACTGCTCTTCTCAGTCACTCTGGAATCATCCCTGCAAGGTGGTCTCTGCCTCTTCCGCCCAGATGCTTGGAGCAGACATCCCTCTCTGAAGCTTTGCCCTATCCAAACCAGCTAAACCTGAAGCTGATGTACTGTAGACCTCTTCCTATGTAAACTTCTACAAACATCTCCTGGCTGTCCTCCTCCTTTGTACGGTGGTGTCTCAGAAGCTTCCTACCCAGCGCCCTGTTACCCAAGTTCCACCAGCTCCTTCAAAACCTGGGAGAATGTTGTGCTATTTCTAATTGGAACTTCCTCTACCTTTCACTTTGATAGTAGAAGAAACACTTTCTTCTATCAAAAGATTTGCTTTGAGGAATAATTAATATAATCTCTTCAGTGGAACTGAGCTTTATGGAAACACAGAAACTGGAAACCTTAATCCTATTTACTCTCCAATCTACCTGGGAGGAACTACCAGGAGGATAGGCATCAGGTCATGTTTTTGAATTATAGTTTATCATCCTGTAACCATCAAGTATTTACCAACCATTTAAAATAACATTTTTTCCTAGTTTTGGTCAACATTATATAAATAATTCATTGTTTTCTTTTCCTTTGAATGTGTACTCATACATATTGGTCTCCCACAGGAATTTTTAAACTTGATTTTTTTTCTCATATGAATGCAGCTAGATGGTTTGTTGTTTATTCTAACACTTTGTACAATTCCTGAGGATTTCAAAGTGTTTCACTTCTATCTAATTAAGTTCATGATGGTAGGCAAGAACAGTGCAGCAATACATCCTGAAGAAAAATGAGGTTTCTGGCTTAGACTGAAATTTGCAGGATGTGAATTACCATTTATGCATATTCTTTGGATTTACTAATTTATAATGCATTCATTCAATAATGGAAATGGCCTCAAGAGAGCACTGCATATTCTCATGACTTTGGAAGATGAGATTTTAAAATCTAATTAATGGTTTCATTAATAAACTTCAAAATGTTATAGACTGGTTAACTCATTTCCAGATACGCAAATGCATATTTGCATATCCATCTTTGACAAAACTTGAAGGTGAAGCATGCTTTACTCATTTATGTTTTTTAAAAGAATAAGCTGGAAAAAAGCTATTTAGTATGAGAGAGAACCACTACCTAAAATTTAAAAGTGAGTGCTTGCTTTGATACCTCCTTCTAATCCCATTGATTCTAATCCCTAGTTGTATATTAGAAACAAGCGGTGGGGGGTGTTTAGTGCCCCTGTCCTGGATCTACCTGTGGAGATCTGGGATGCAGCCTTTTTAAAAAGGAAAAACACTCAAGGCTATTTAAAACATGCAGTATTCAGCGCTACTGGTTTGTCTCCTTAGGTCAGAGAGCAACACAACACAAGGAGGAAAATAATACAGTGACAGTTGCCTAAATAATTAATGAACTATCCTAAAATGAGTTATTACCACACCAAGTACTCTGCCGCAATACAGGAAAACACAAATGCTTTTGATCTGAGGGCTACACTGATTTGATAGGAATGAATGTATATGAATCCTAGAAATCAATTCATACCAACCTAAGTCCAAGCCACCCATCGTTCACTTCCTAGTGAAGGGAAAGCAAAAATGTTGACCAAGGCTGAGGTTGCAGCTGGCTGAGATGGATTTGATCCAGAAATTGGACACTCTGAGAGCCTAGTAAAGCAAAGTGTAAAGATAGTTCCAAAATGAAAAAGGGGTCTGCAATAAAGGTACAAGCTGCAGAAGGTACCCTGCGCTCTGACTTGATATAGGTACAAGATTGGAAAATTAGGTAGCTAATTTGACTCTTTTTAACTACTTACTCCAAACATCTGTTGACTCCTTTGGAGTTCTGACATATGAGACTGAGTTTAAGGCACTCGGTTACATGCAAGAACTCTGCCATAAAAAACGATCTCTCTGTTTTAGGGAGCAGAATACATGCAGTCTCACTTTATGTGGATAAGGAGAATCACCATTGGCTGGCTGGCTGGCTGGCTGGTTGGCTAGATGGATGAGTCGGAGGATGGACAGACAGATGGATAGATGGATGAATGAATGGATAGACAGATGTAGGACCTTCTCACTAATGCTAAGAGAGCCTAAATCTCCTTGCAGTTTTCATGTGAATACAGACTTAGTAACTGAAAAATACAAAACTGTGAATTCAGGTTACATCACTTTGAAGTTGTCAGTATCATAATATCCTAAAGCCAATGTGTATTTTAGAAAGACAAAGAGCTTGAAGGTCCAGCTGTCATATTCTTCTTCATAGCTTAAAAGAGAAGAAGCCCAAACATTTACATTTGCTAACAAAGCCAGCCTTCCTCAGAGTCAGTAGCATGTGCCTTAGCGCCAGCATCTATCACACCGGCCTATGTGTGAGGAGAGAGAGACAGAGAGAGACAGAGAGAGACAGAGAATAAGGAATTAAGAAGATTGAAAAGGATAAAATCCAAGCAACACTTAAGATTAAAAACAGAGTCGAAGAGAAAGAAAAAGTGTCCTCCTAGACCACACTGACGGAGTGGGGCCGGGTAGGTGAGCCTGCCCTCCTGCTCCTCTGCCTGCTGTCCTCGGAGCCCGTGAGGAAGCAACTTGTGAGAGTCAAGTACGGTGCCCGAAAACCACACTGTAGCCTGATCCGGGCCTGTGAGGTTCCACGACGGAGAGCAAGCTTCAGCACTGCAGAGCTACACCTGCAGCTCACTTTGACGGAGGAGATGTAAATAGATTCTTAGACTTCTAGTTAAAGCACTTCTTGATGAAAACTAGAACGGCACCTAGGAAATCTAATTTCACAAGCAAGTTAGAAATTTTAGGGCCTACAAAATACTCCATCAAACAAAGGACACCTACATTTTTTTAAAGCTTGAGGATATATTAAAAATGTTATCTGTACTTTGTTTGTTTGTTTGTTTGTTTTTGTACCAGGGATCAAACTCACAACCTCACACCTGCCAAGCAGGCACTGAGGCCACTGAGCTAAATCCCTGGCCCTATTTTTTGAGACAGGGTCTCACTATGCAGTTCCGTCTGGCCTTGAAATTGCTTTGTAGCCTAGGCTGGTCTCGAATTCACAATGATCCTCCTGCCTCAGCCTCCTGAGTGCTGGAATTAAAGATGTGCATTACCACGCCCAGCTTGCTATCTGTACTTTTTTAAAGGCAGCTATTTAGGCTGTTACTTATGCAAATTGTAATAATTTTCCAAAATACAAATGAAGAGCAAAATAAAAGGTAGTAGAAAATGAGGAGTTTGCAAATGTGAAGGAGACCTAGAGATAGAGGAAGAAGGAAAAAAATGGAGAAGGGAAAGAATGAAAAAAGAATCGGGATGTATTATGTGCATATGCCAACTCCCCACAGGGAATATGATCATCATGTACTGCAAACATGTACTGACTAAAAATAAAAATTGCAAATAAAATAAAATATGCTTGAAAAGTCTAATGACTTTAAACACAATTACCTGTTGAATATATTAAACTAACTTTAGAGCTTATCATATTAAAGCATTTTTGTTTTGGTATTAGGAATCGAACTCAGGACCTTACACTTGCCAGGCAGGTGCTGTGCCGCTGAGCTATATCTCCAACCATGTGATATTAAAACTTGTACTGATATTTAGAAAAACATCATGATTGCCTTCATTCTGAAGTATGTTATATAGGTATGTGAAAATCAGCAACAACCTATAAACATAAGAAAAATATTTCTTAATATACAGTTGACTTTGAGCAAAGAAATCACCAAAAGACACTTTAAAATGCCTTCAGTTTCTAAAACGTAACTTCTTTCAAGCAATCACTGAGTCACTTTCAGTGCATTTGAGATTACTTTAACAGATAGCTCATTTTTTTTAATTTTAAAGAGAAAAATAATGATTCAGAATTTCAAAACAAGATAATAGGAGATTAACAATGGTTAATATATTGTATATTGTTATCTTGAAAGTAGAAAGTAGTCACTCAGATTAAAGGTGTGCATTACCACGTCCTGCTTGCTATCTGTACTTTTTTAAAGGCAGCTATTTAGGCTGTTACTTATGCAAATTGTAATAAAATAAAAAACTGATCAAACTATATAAGTGCAAACCGTTCTTTTCAATGAGCTAATAGAAATTATTAGTATAATTATTTTAGCTACCTTGTGTATATATATGTTTTTTTCTTTTCCTTTCCTTCTTTTCTCCTTTCCCCCATCCCAGTTGCTCTTTCCTTTTGAACAATTTCTTTCCCTTTCACAGTATCTATTGTACATTTTGGATCTTATTTACTCTTTCAATTTCTTACACTAGGGAGACAATATGATGTTTATGCATGTGAATCTGATTTATTTCACTTATGAGTGTTGTCTCAAGTTGTAGTCATTTATCTATGAAAGCCTTGAGTTTATCCTTCTTCACAGCTGAGTAGTACTCCATTATATAAAAATACCACGTCTTTTTTTATCCATTCCTCAGTTGATGGGCATTTGGGTTGTTTCCACCACAATTTGGCTACTATAAATTGAGCTGCTATAAACATGGTTGCACATGCATCACTGTGGTATGATGTTTTCAATTCTTCTGGGTAAATACCCAGAAGGGGAATAGCTGAGTCAAATGGACCTCTAATCCTACTTTTTTGAAGAATCTCCACACTGCTTTCCACAGTGGTTGTACCAGTCTACACTCTCACGAACAGTGGAGAAGAGTTCTTTTTCTCCCACAGCCCTGCCAGCATTTGTTACTGGCTGATTTCTTGAAGACAGCCACTCTTTCTGAAGTGAGATGGAATCTCAGTGTTGTTTTAATTTGCATTTCTCAAATGACCGATGATGTTGAACATTTTTTAATATATTTATTAGCCACTTGTATTTCTTCACCTGAGAAGTGTGTATTCATCTCAGATGCCCATTTTTGGACTGGGTCTTTGAATTTGGGGAGGTTGACTTTTTTTAATTCTTTCTATGTTCATGATAGAAGTCCCTTGTCTGAGGGACAGTTGGTTAAAATCTTTTCCCACTCTGTGAGTTTTCTTTTCACTGCACTGGTGATTTCTTTTGTTATGTAAAAACTTTTTAATAAGGTAAGATCCCAGTTGTTGACTCTTTGAAGTACCTATGCAGTTTGAGTTTTCTTCATGAACTCTTGCCTACCCCTATGTCTTCAAGATTTCTACCTACTTTGTCTTCCAGTAGATTTAGTGTTCCTGTTTTAATACTTAGATATTTGATTCACTTTTTTCATTTAGTGCATGGTGATAGGCATGGGTCTAGTTTTAGTCTTCAGCGTGTGGAAAGCCAGTTTTTCAAGCACCACTTATTAAAGAGGTTTTCTTCTAGTGAACATGTTTGGCCCCCTTGTCAAAGATAAAGTGATTGAGTGTGTTTGTGGTTGTGTCTGCATCTACATCTATTCTGCATCTAAACTGTTTCACTGATCCTCAGGTCTTTTTTTGCCAGTACCATACTGATTTTATCACAGTAGCTTTGTAGTACAATTTTAACTCAGGAACTGTGACGCCTCCTGCCTTGCCTTTGTTACCCAGGACTGCCTTTGTGAATCTAGGTCTCTTCCGGTTCCAAATGAATTTCAAGAATGTTTTCTCTAGATCTGTGAGGTACACTGATGGTATTTTGAATGGGATTGACACTACATTAGAATGGATGAAACTTGGGGGCAAAGTTTGAAGAAGAAAAGAAACTGAATTTGGAGAGACACTCATCACAAGGAACCCAAGGAAATACATGGTACTATCCCAGTATATGGTATTAGCAGTCTCAGAACAACCTGAGGAAGGCCTAAGATGTATGGCCTGAGACATGGCTGTAGTTTTCTTTTTTCCTAATTTCCTTCCTTTTTAAAATTATATAACACATATGTGTAATTTTATATCATCGAATCATGTTGATAGTTTCTGTTCTCAGTCTGACTTTGGTCTTTGTGGAATATTTATTTTCCTTATTTACTTGGCTGTCTGTCACACACACATACATACCTACTTTGGACCCCAAGTGATCCATGATCTCACAATAATCTGCCCTTGGTTTGAGTGAACCTGCAACTTCATTCTGACCAATAGGATATCTATAGCAAAAGTGATGGGACAGAATGTCACCCCAGCGATTGCATTTCACTCCATGCTCTGAGCTGTCCATGAAAAGCACCAGGTGACAAGGTGGACTGGTGGCCTCCAGCCAGTAGCCACTAGGAAACCAGAGCCTGCAGCACTGCAGCTGCAAGGAAAGGAATTCTGCCAACAGTCATGTGAGACCAGCAGAGGTTCATGAGCCCCGAAAGGAAACCCAGGCCAGCCAGCACCTACGCTGCAACTTTGTGAGCTCCTGAGCAGGGGATTCAGCTAACGTGTGCTTGGACTCCAGGCCCAGAAACAAATGTGAGAAAATAAGTGCAGGTTGTGTGAAGCTTCTAAACGTGTGCTAATTTGCTGCTCGAGAAAACGAACGCATTCTCTTTGTCCTATTTCTTCTTCTATTACCATCATCGCCACCACCCACATAACAGGTGACAGTGTTTCTCTGATAATAAAATTATAAGCATTTACAAAATAGGCATACATTGAGAGTGAGGGATCTTATGTTTCAAAACTGAGATATTATGCAGTACCAGCATTTTGCTTCTCTCACTTATCAACCTCCACGGGCATCCCTCTGAGCTCCCTATAAGGTTTTAATTAATCTCTTCAGTGTCTACAAAATATTCCATGGTATGAATGTGCTATAATGGATGTTCGCTTTTTGTTCCAGTTCTTTGCCACTGTGAATAATGTTACAGCCAACCTTCTACATACAATCTTCAATGGTTCTATTATTTCTATTGGTTAGTTTCCCAAGAGTAGGACTGTGAGATCAAAGTGTACCATGCATTCGTTTCTTCCACTAGACATTACCAGATTACTTTGCAAAAAAAAATACAATAATTTATGTTTTTGTTTGTTATCTCTAAAATATTCTTGCCTGTCCTTACCTCAACAGAAATTGTTCCTTTCTTTCTTTTTCATTTTGGCCAGTCTAAGAGGCATAGTTTAATTTGCATTATGCCTGCCTTGAAGAAGTTTGATCTCTTTTAGTTTAGTTCTTTCAACGTTTGCCTATGTCATATTTTACACTTTTTTTGAATTAAATTATCTCATCAATTTGTAAGAACTGCTTGCATATTACAGATATTAATCTTCTTTCTTTGCTCTGCACATACATATTTTCCAAGTCTATTACTTTGTCTATTCTCTTAGTTTTTACATATAATCATCTAGATTTTCTCATAGATGCTTGTGTTTATGTTGTTACACTTAATTTTTAATCTATCCAAAATTTGTCTATACAATAGAAGTCGGTGATACAATGTTATTTGCTTCACAATGGACCGTTAATTGGGTTAACACCATGTATTGCCAAAGCACCATTTTCCAAATGAGGTAAAATAGCACTTTAGCTGTATGTTAAATTCCCATCCATACAAAGATCTATTTTCAGATTCTGGATTCTTTTCCACTGGCCTGTTTGATGCCAATTTCATATTGATTCAAATACAGTAAATTGCTGCATGTTCTCATCTGGTAAGGCAAATGGTCCTATAGCGCTCTATTCAAAAAATGTTTTGCCTTATTTCAGGCATTTATTCCTACATAAAAACTTTAAAAGGGTTCATCAGATTGAAAAAGCATAGCTCATTGGGAATTTTCAGTGAAAATGATTTTCTTTTTTTTTTTTTTTTAATTTTATTTAAGCGAAGAAAAACAAAACAAACAAAAACTACAACAACAACAAAAAAAAATGACATATATAGTAAAAACAACAAGCAAAAGAGACAAGTAAACAACTAGCATAAATACACAGCATTGCAGGTTTACAAAACCGGAAGATAGAAGCTTGACAATGGTTGCAATTTGCGCATCGTTATCTTTAAAATGGTTTCTTACATTAACAGATATAGACATGCAAGATTGATCCAATCATATGAGTATTAATTGTTCCCTCTTAATAACGAATACATTGAGCAGTGTTCTTTTTAGTTATCTTACATATACACATATACAGGTTTATATCCCCTCCTCTTCCCTTTTCCCTTTCCGCCCATTCCCCTCCCAATTGTCTTTGCTCTTTGAGCTGTTCTCTACCCTTCCACAGTATCCATTGTAGACTCTGAATCACATAAACTTTTCCATTTCTTACACTAGG
>RJWM01037944.1:0-17087 GCA_004363535.1 Dasyprocta punctata | reverse complement strand
GGCCCACGTATAGCCCTGGGGTTGGCAGGTGCAGCTTAGGGCGGGAACGCGTCATCCCTAGGCGGGGTCTCTCTAATGCGGAAGCAGGATGTCGGCGCCATCTTGCCGCTCACGAAGGGCGGGGTACTCTAGCTCAGGCCTGGCCTCCTACAACAGGCCCCAATCCGGAAGCGAATGCCCGGGCCGCTCTCTACAATCTATTCCGATTTTCTGTAGGGTTTTTATCATGAATAGGTGTTGGATTTTGTCGAAAGCTTTTTCTGCATCTATTGAGATGATCATGTGGTTCTTGTCCTTGGCCTTGTTGATATGGTGTATTACGTGTATTGATTTCCGTATGTTGAAATTTCCCTCCGTTCCTGGGATGAATCCCACTTGATCATGGTGTATAATCTTTCTGATAACTTTCTGTATTCTATTTGCCACTATTTTATTGAGGATTTTTGCGTCTATGTTCATTAGGGAGATTAGCCTGTAATTTACTTTTTTGGTTGGTTCTTTCTCTGGTTTTGGTATTAGGGTAATATTTGTTTCCAGGAATGAGTTAGGGAGACTTTCTTCACTTTCGATTTCATTGAAGAGTTTGAGGAGTGTTGGTATTAAGTCTTCCCTGAATTTCTTATAGAATTCAGCAGTGAATAAATCAGGGCCCGGGCTTTTCTTTGTTGGTAGGATCTTAATTACATTTTCAATTTCATTAACTGAAATTGGGTTATTCAGTAGCTTTACATCTTCTTGATTCAGCTTTCCTAATTCATAGGTTTCTAGGAATCTGTCCATTTCTTCTGTGTTATCGAATCTATGTGAGTAAAGGTTTTCGAAGTAGGTGTTGATGATCTTCTGTACTTCCACCGGGTCTGTAGCCATTTCACCCTTTTCATTTCTTATTGCATGGATCTGAGTTTTTTCTTTCCTCTTCTTGATAAGGTTGGCTAGGGGTTTATCAATTTTATTTACTCTTTCAAGGAACCAACTCTTCCATTCATTAATTCTTTGTATTGTTTCCTTAGTTTCAATTGCATTAATTTCTGCTCTAATCTTAATAGTTTCCTCCCTTCTTTTCCTTTGGACTTGACTTGCTCTTCTGTTTCTAGAATTCTGAGGTGCAGCATTAGGTTTTTTATGTGTGTTCTTTCCATTTTTCTGATATGAGAGTTCAGTGCTATAAATTTCCCTCTGAGGACTGCTTTCATTGTATCCCACAGGTTCTGGTAATTTGTGTTTGCATTTTCATTCAATTGTAGATATTGTTTAATTTCTTCTTTAACTTCTTCTGTGACACATTGTTTATTTAGGAGGGTATTATTTAATTTCCATGTGTCTATGTGGTTATTGTAGGTCTTTTTGTCATTCATTTCCAATTTTACTGCGCCGTGGTCAGATAATATGCATGGAATTATTTCAGTTACTTTGCATTTACTTAAGCTTGTTTTGTGAACCAGTATATTATCTATTTTAGAGAATGACCCTTGTGCAGCTGAGAAGAATGTGTATTCTGATGTTGATGGGTGGAATACCCGGTATACATGTACTATGTCCATTTGTTCACAAGCTTGATTCAGTTTTGCTATTTCTTTGCTGATTTTTTGTTTGGTTGATCTATCTCTCTGTGACAATGTGTGTTAAGGTCACCTGTTATAACTGTATTATTGTTTATTAGGTTTTTCATATCTATTAAGAATTGTCTTACATAGTTGGGTGCTCCCATATTCGGTGCATATGTATTTATGACTGTAATCTCTTCCTCTTGAAGTTTTCCCCTAACAAGTATGTAGTGACCTTCTTGATCTCTTTTGATCATTCTCGGTTTGAAGTTTGCATTGTCTGCAAACATAATAGCTACCCCTGCTTTTTTCTGGGTTCCTCTTGCATGGAGTATTGTTTTCCAGCCTTTGATTTTTAGTCTGTGAATTTCCTTTTGAATGAAATGTATTTCTTGTACACAGTATATTATTGGATTTTGTTTCTTAATGCATTCTGCTAGTCTGTTTCTTTTTATTGGTGAGTTGAGACCACTTACATTGATTGATATAACTGATACATACCAGCTCATTCCTGTCATGATATCTTTCTGTTGTTGGTTTTCTATATTTTCTGTTTAATTACTTGCCCTGTTTAGTAGTTTCCTTTTGTTGTTGTTAAGATTGTGGCTATCTTTGTCTCTTTCTAGAGTGTCTTACATTACTCTTTGTAGTGTTGGTTTGGTGGCCATAAATTTCTTCAGTTGTTCTTTGTCATGAAAGTATCTTATTTCTCCATCAATTTTTAAAGATAGTTTTGCAGGGTACATCAATCTGGGTTGAAAGTTGTTTTCTTTCAGGATTTGAAATACTTCACTCCCAGCTCTTCTTAACTTAAAGGTTTGTGTTGAGAAGTCTGCCGTGATTCTGATAGGCTTTCCTTCATAGGTGATCTGTTTCTTTTCTCTGACAGCTTTTAGTATTTTGTTCTTGTGCTGTATTTCTGATACCCTTATTATTATATGTCTGGGTGAGGATTTATTTTGGTTATGGTTAACTGTGGTTCTGTATGCCTCAGTTACCTGTATTTCAGATTCTCTTGCCATGTTTGGAAAGTTTTCTGCTATTATTTCTGTGAATAGTCTTCACAGGTCATTAGTATTGACCCCTGCTTTTTCATTTATGCCTATTAATCTTATGTTATTTCTCTTGGCATCGTCTTGCAGCTCTTGAATTGTTTTTTCTTGGTTCCTTAGTATTTTTAAGAGATCTTTTTTTTTGTGACCATGATCTCCCATGCTGTCTTCAAGATCTGAGATTCTGTCTTCAGCTTCATTTAAGCGGCTTGTCAAACTTTCCATGGAGTTTTTCATTTCCTGCATTTCCCTTTGCATCTGTTTCATGCATTTTGTTTGTGTCTTGGATTGTTCATTCAAAGTTTCGATCATTTTCTTAAGTTCTTCTATTTTTTATCTTGCTCTTCTTTAGATACACACATTTCTTTAATAAAGATTCTCATTTCATTTTTTAGCTGAGAGAATATTTCTGATTTGAATTTCTCTATAGCTTCATCAAGCTGTTTCTTTATTGCATTTTCTATCATTTCAGTAAGTCCATTCATGTGACTCCCACTGTCTTCCATTTCAGTGTCTCTTGGGTTTGTTCTCAGTGGGCTGGGGGACTGAGACTGCCTCTTCCTCTTTCGTTTTGTCATTTTCTTCTAGAACCTATGTTGCTCTGTGTTCTGCAAGGCTGGCCGGGTGTTGCACTGAGGGTCATGCTGATTCTTGTGTCTTGCTGAATCACAGGACCTGGTAGAGCAGGGTCCTCCATGCAGCAAGGGTGGGCGGACTCCTGGGGCATGCGGGTGGATCCTCTGCCTTAACTGATTGGGGGTGAAGGCCTCCCAGTCCCAGGGATCTAGGCAGAGTGTACCCTGGAGTGACACCACCCTGACCCTGGGTCTGTCTGCAAGTTCAGAGCAACAGCTGTGCCAGGGCAAGCCTGGGCAATTCCCAGGCCTACAGTGCTGGGAGCAACCTGGCTGGGCTGTGTTCTGTGAGTTCTGGGATGCTGCACGCACAATTCGCTCCACTGAATTATGGTGCTTGCACGTGCTCTGCACTCTGGTGGGGGGAGCCCAAGCTCTCTGCATCCCTGCAGCTTTGTTGGTCAGTCCCTGGTGAGTAGCTCTGGAGTCCTGGGCTGATCTGGGCTGAGCTGTATACCTCTGTGTCCTGCGAGGCTGGCCAGGCATTCCCCTGAGGGTTGCACTGATTCTTGAGTCGGGCTGAATTGTGGGACCCGGTAGAGCTGATTCCTGTGTGCAGCAAGGGAGGGCAGCCTCCCGGGGCATGTGGGTGGAGCCCCCACCTTAACCCTGGTCCCAGGGAGTTAGGCAGAGTGTATCCTGGAGTGACGCTGCCCGGACCCGGGGTCTGTCTGCAAGTTCAAATCAACAGCTGTGCCAGGGCAAGCCTGGGCAAGTCCCAGGCCTACAGTGCCGGGAGCAACCTGGCTGGGCGGGGGTCTGTGAGCTCTGGGATGCTGCACACACAAGCCGCTCCACTGAAGAATGGAGCTCGTGCGTGCCCTGCACTCTGGTGGGGGGAGCCCAAGCTCTCCAAGTCCCTGCAGCTATGTTGGTCAGTCCCTGGTGAGCAGCTCTGGGGTCCTGGGCTGATCTGGGCTGGGCTGTGTACCTCTGTGTACTGCGAGGCTGGCTGGGCATTCCCCTGAGGGTCACACTGATTCTTGAGTCATGCTGAATTGCCACTTCCAAATTGTTAAACAGATTTAATGCAAACCCAATCAAAACACCATTAGCATACCTCACAAAACTAGGGAAAACATTTCTAAAACTCATTTGTGTTCAGAAAAGACTTAGAATAGCAAAAACATTTCTCAGCAACAAAGGCAAAGTAGGGGGCATCGTAATCCTGGACTTAAAATTATATTGCAAAGCTACTGTGAAAAAAAAAACCAACAGTGCAGTACTGGGAAAAAAAGAAAAAAAAAGTGAGGATCAGTGGAACAGATTAGAAGATGCAAAAACAACTCCAAACACACTCAGGCATATTATATTTGAGAAAGGGCAAAACAACTTTGCTGGAAGAAAGTCTCTTTAATAAATGAAGCTGGGAAAACCGTCTTTCCCAATGCCAAAGACTAAAACTAGACCAGTGTATATCACCATGCAATAAACTAAAATCAAAATGGATAAAAGACCTAAATATTGAAAGAGAAAAACTAAATATGCTGAAGAGAGAAGAGGAAGAGCACTAGAAGCCATAGGTTTAGGCAAAGACTTCGTGAACTAAACTCTGATTGAACTCAAAATTATAGAAAGAATCAATAACTGGGATCTCATCCTATTGAAAAGATTGTGTCCCACAAAACAAAATACCAAGGACTGGGGATATAGCTCAGCAGCATGGCGCCTGCCTGGCAAGCATGACATCCTGAGTTATTAGGCAGTTATCTCTCAGACAAAAGAACAATATCTAGAATATGTAAATGACTCAAAGAATCAGACTTCTGATATTTAAAGACCTTATTTTTTTTAAAAAAAGGGCATCTAACATGAATACACGTGTCTCAGAGGAAAAAATAAAAATGGCAAATAAAAATATAAAAAATGTTTAACATCACAGTTTATTCATGAGGTCTACATTAAAACAACACTGAGATTCCATCTCATTACAGAAAGAATAGCTATCTTCCCTAAATCAACTGATGAAAAACACTGGCAAGGCTGTGGGAAAAAAAGAACCCTTCTCCATTTTTGGTGGGAGTGTAGATTGGTGTAACCACTGTGGAAATCAGTATGGAGATTCCTCATAAAGCTATAATTACAGGTCCCATTTGAGACAGCTATTCCCATTCTGTGTATATTCCCAAAAGAAATTAAAAGTATCATATCACAGCTATATATGCACACCTATGCTTATAGTAGCAGAGTTTGTAATAGCTGAATCTTGAAAACAACCAAATGTTCCTGATAAGTAGATAAAAAAGATTTTTTTCATAAAATGAGGTCCTACTCAGCCATAAAGAAAGATGAACTTGAGATTTATAATTAAATGTGTGGATCTTGTGATCATACTCTTAAGTGACATGTATAAATACTTCATTTTCTCCCTGATGTGAGAAACTGAAAAAGTAATTAAGGACTAAACTGCACTATAGATATTGTGAAAGCAGAAAAATTGTTCAAAAGGAAAGAGGGACTGGGGAGGGGGAAGAGGGAATGGAAAGAAGGAAAAACAATAAAAGAAAAAAACAAATTGGAAATTAAGCTTTGTAAATAAGGAGGGGAAGAGGGGCTCAAGGGGATGGAAGGGATTGGGAAAAAAAGAATGAAGATATATCATACACAGGTATAAATTCTATATGATGAGTATGATCATTATGCATATCTAAATTGCACAATAAAATTAATAATATAGAAGAACTGCTAGTTAAATTTGCAACTCAACAAAGCGAGAAAGTTGTTTTCAATGTGTTTCCCACAGGCTGAAGGCAGTAGGGAGAGAAAGTTTGAAAAGTTATGTGTGAGAGTACATGGAAAAAATGAGATAGAAAATATAAGTGAAAGAGTTAAGATGTTTTATGGATGTTGGAACAAATTAATCACAGAGCTACACTGCAGGAACCTACTATAAATATTAAAGCACTCACATACTGTTACGTGTTCACTTATACCGGTCACCTACATATGGGGAATATGGGATTCCGAGGATAAAAGTAGTTCCTAAAATTTGTTTCACATGCTGCCTGCAGGCAGATCTGGAGGGAGAGTCACTGCTCCAGTTTGTTCCTATTCTGTTTGTTCCTATTCTGCTGTTTTTATCCTTTTCCTGAAGATTCTTGTTGGGGCGTTACTCTTTTGCCTTACACTCATTTCAGAATGGAATTTTCTGCCATGTATTTTCTGACTGCTTTCCAATGTCCTCACACCATGTCAGGAAACCCTGCTTCCTTTAATCAGTTTATTCAGTTCTCTTACAATTTTAGCCTCAGAAGTTAGCATTAGGAAAGAATTTCCATTGTTAGTTCCAGTCCCAATTTCCCCATTATTTTCAGGTTCTGATTGCACCAAGCAACTGAATTTATTTTTAGTTTTTGATTCCCTTCCCCCACCCCTGTATCTAGAGCCAGAGAAGAAAGAACCACGCTACTACACTTGCAATGTACACCACCTGCAATGTGGGCAATGGAAACTAAGGGAAGTACTCAGCTGTACTCACTGTCTTCCTCTGAACGATGTTTAGTTTTTCATAAGGTATAATCCATTTGGTAGTATATCCACCAAAATTTTGGCCAGGCTGTCTTTAACACTGATGTTTACTATAGAGATCTCTGTGAATACCATTTCCTTTTCACTATCATAATGAGTATTCTTTACACTGGTCTTTACAAGTAATAAAGGACAGAATGAAGGCTGATTTTTTGCACTTGCTCCTAGTGCTTCCTCACTATTTTGCTACTTTACTGCCTTCTGCCAGTCATAAACATTTTCTCCTTTGTGATGCCTTTCCACCATGCCATTCTGCCTTGGACTTTCCCAACTATGGACTGAAACCACGAAAACCACTATGGCCTGGCTATCCACATATAGAAGATTGAACTTAGGCCTGTATATCTCACCATGTACTAAAATAAAATCAAAATGGATCAAGGGTGTAAATATTAAAAAAGAAACCCTTAGCCGGGCATGATGGTGCATGCCTTTAATCCCAGCACTCGGGAGGCTGAGGTAGGTGGAGCGTTGTGAGTTCGAGCTCCGTTTGGGCTGCAACGCGAGTGCAAGACTGGCCTGAGCTACGTAGTGTGACCCTATCACAAAAAACCAGGACTGGGAGTTTGGCTCAATGGCTTAAGCACCTGCCTGACAGGCGCGAAGTCGTGAGTTTGATCCCCGGTGCTGGAAAAAAAAACTGTTAATGTGGGTGAAGATAAAATAGGTAAGGTGATTGAAGATATAGGCAGAGAAAAGGACATTCTGAACAGAACTCTAATTGCACGAGATAAAAAAAAAAAGGAGCTGTAAGCCCAAGTAAAAATCTTTTACAGGGCAAAGGAAATAACTGACATAGTGAAGACATTAAATACAGAATGGCAAAAAATACCAGTTACTCTTTAGACAGAAGACTACTATACAGGATATATGAAGAACTCAAAAAGCGTAAATCCACAAATTTAAAAGAATCAAAAAATGTGCAAGACATGAATAGACACTACTCAAAAGATGAAGAAATACAAGTGGACAGAAAATATTGTACATGAAATCTTTTCATCTCTGGCCATTATGGAAATGCAGATTGAAACAACACTGAGATTGCATTGTGCTCCACAAAGAATAGCTATCATCTAGAAATTAATTAATAACCAATCCTGGTGAGACTCAGTGAAAAAGGAGCTTTTTAATATCTTGTGTGGCAATGTGTTATGGTTGATATAGAGATACTGTCCCATGTCTCATGCATTTATAGCTGGATCTTTCAGGAGGGTTAAACTCACAAGGGCATGATACTAACAGTTAAATATAATGTTTAAAGGTGAGGTCTTATCTGAAGAGGTGGGTCACTTGGGATGTGGCCTAGAAAGATATCTCTCCCTCCCTCCTCTTGCTTTCTCAGTGCTTCCAACACTATTCCATGAGCTGTTTTTCCTCTGCCATGCCCCTCTGCCATTTTCTCCTGCTGTGGGGACAGTTGACTATGAACTGAAACTTCTACAAATTGTGAACCAAAATAACATTTTCTTCCTTACTGTTCTGAGTGTCAGGTATTTTGTTTCGGCAATGAGAAAGTAACTAAAATTGAATGTCAACTAATACAACCACCATGAAAAATATAATGAAGGTTCCTCAAAAAGCTACAAGTAGAAATTTATTTGACCAAGGTATTCTGCTTCTAAGTATCTTCCTGAAATTCTTAAAGATATAATATTTTAGTGATTCATGTATATGCATATTTATAGAAGCAGAATATATGATAAGTAAATCTTAGGAGTGCCCTATACTTCCATCAACAGATGAATTCTATAACAAAAATGTGGCAATTCTACACAATGGAGTACTACTCTACCACAAAAAAGAATAATAGCCCCATCTTAAGCAATACTTTTAAGTGAAATAAAACAGACACAAAAATTTAAAGAATGCATGATTCTTTTTGTGGGAAAGGTTAATTTTATATGCTTTAAAATACAAAACAAACAATCAATAAAAAGGAGATAGATGTCTTTCAAATAGGGGAGGGATCAAGAGATGGAGGTAGGGGGAGTAAAATGGAAGGGAAACAAAAAAAGAAATCAAGATGTGTTATATACATTTACCATCTTCTATAATGAATGCAATCACTATGCACTGCAAACATATATTCATATAAAGAATAGTTTTTTATTTCAAAATTCTAAAAAAGGTCAAGTCACCCAGAAAATAATCAATGGAAAACATGATTGTTAATCTACACTATTGAGGGAAGCAATTTGACAATTGTTTCCATGACATTTTATTGAACACATACACAATAGTAACTTTTTCATCAGTATGTATAATATTCTTTGTGATATATCATATATTAGATCACAAATGAAACTTCAAGACATAAAAATACTGCAAATAATATTATGTACCTTTTTGGAACACTAGAAAATCAAATAATAATCAACAGTAAAAAACATGCAAAACTATATACATACATGAAATTAAACATTAATAACAGGGCAATTCATGATAATAAATGCTTATATTAAATGTAAAGTTTCAAATAAACAATTTAATGAAGCACATAAAATATTTAGAACATCTAGAGCAAACTAAAACCAAATAAAAACAAGAAAATAAACTATGTTTTAAGGAGAAATAAACCAGTTTCAGAGTGAAAAATCAATTCTCACTATTAGTAAAATAAAACATAAACTTTCAAGAGATACACAAGGTTGACAAATCTTTAGCTGAAATAACCAAGTAAGAGAAAAATATCAAATGTATTTATAAAAATATCAAATGTTTTAAGATAAAAGAAAAGAAACATAACTGATAACCTCAGAAATATAGTGGGTTATAAGAAATTATTATGTATTTTATGCTAAAAGTTGAAAAAAACTAGAAGGAATAGGTTGATTTCTGAACAAACACAAGCTACCAAGAATGATTGAAGAACTAATGATAAACTTTAGTGAACTAATAGTGAATGATAGGAATGAAGCACAATCAAGTGTTTTGTAAAATAATCAAAGATGCTATTTTTTATTACTGGATTCTGCAAGATAGTTTAAGGATTTATGCCAATCCTCCTAAAACTTTATGGATTTTTCAACAATGCTAAAGCTGTTAAAATATTGGTGACTCTTAAGTATGGATTAAATACATTTTCATAATGAAATGCACATAGGTCTTTTGGAAGCTAGACATGGACTATATTGTTTTACACCTAAAGTGTCCCCCAGAATCATTGTATGTTTGCCAGGTGATTGAACCATGGAGATGCTGTACTCCATAGTGGATTTATCCATTGAAGTGTACAGTTGTTAAGTGTACTGCTGGAGGTACTTGCAACCAACAAAGTGGCTAAAAATGGACCCTGAAGAAAGGACAGTTTCTTCAACAAATAGTGCCTTGACAACTGGGTTTCCATTTCAGAAGGAAAAACTAGACCCTCACTTCTCCTACACACAACTTGCTAAAATTGGATCATAGACCTAAATGTAACACTTGAAATTATGAGATTAGTAGAACAAAACAAGAGGGGAATATTTCAAGACATTAGTTCCAGCAAATATTATTTGGGATATGTCTCCAAATCCACAGGGAATAGAAACAAAATTAGACAAATATTATTAAAATAAGAAGCTTCTGTACCACAAAAATATCTACTAACAGAATGAAGAAACAGTCTGAGAAATGCAAGAAAATATTTGCAACTCTTTAGTCAGCAAAGAATGAATATCCAAAATATAAAGGGAACTCAATTGAACAACAAAAATATAACACTTTGATTTTATAATGAGGTAAGAGGTGAGCGTACATCTAGGAAGGAAGATATACTAATTTCTACAAGTATGTAAAAATATTAAACAATCACAAGGTATTATAGTTTAGATCTGAAACTTCCCCCAAAATCTCACATTCAGAGTTGAAGCCTGATCAGAGAGGGTGTGTCACTGGGAGATATAACCTGGAAGATTATATTCTTGTCACCGACTTCTCCTTTCTTTCTCTGCTTCCTCTCTTCCATGGGGTGGTAGCTCCTTTTCATTATGCTCTCCCAATATGTTTCTAACATGGAACTAGTTGATCATAAACTAAAACTTCAAGCCAATTAAATCTTTCTTCCTTTACCTCAGATACAGTATCCATCAATGGAAAGTTGACAAATACATTGGGAAATATGTATCAAAACTACAATGAGATACCATCACTCCCCAAATTAAATTAGTATAATCAAAAGACCAAAAATCATAAAGGCTGATTAAGGTTATAGAAAAATAAAAACAATTATACTTTGTTGGTGAGAATGTAAAACCGCTATGGAAAACAATATGAAGTTTTCTCCAAAAACTTGAAATAGGATCATACTATGAATAAGCAACCTCACAACTAGGTTATATCCAAAGGAAAGAAAAGAATTAAAACAAAATGATACTTGCACTATAATCTTGATTGCAACACTATTGACAATAAATAAGATAAAACACAAAACAATGTTTCTGTTGACAAAGGAAGTAAGACATATATACACAAGTGAATATTAATGTACCATTAAAATAATGGAATCCTGTCTGCAGTAATGTGTATGAAATTGGATGTCATTATGCTAAATGACTTAAGTCAGACACAGAAATGAAAATGCAACATATTCTCACTCATTCGTGGAAGCAAAAAATTAAAGTTTGATTCTTATAAGAGTAGAATAACGTTCAACATAGGATAAGAGAGCCAGTGGCAGTTGTGGGCTGGGAGGAGAATGAAGAAGCCAAGCTACACACTGTCGTGAGCCAGAAGCAGCCGTACAGGCTTGGAGGAGAATGAAAAAGCCAACCCATGCCCTCCCATGAGCCAATGGCAGCCATACAGAAGGGAAGAGAACCAAAAAGCCAACCCGTGCCCTCTTGTGAGCCAGCAGCAGCCATGCAAGCTGGGAGGAGAGCCAAGAAATCAACCCATTCCCTCCCATGAGCCAGCAGCAGCCATGTGGGCCGAGAGGAGAACCATGAAGCCAAGCTGCACCCTCCCATGAGCCAGAGGCAATTGTGGGTTGTGAGGAGAAACAAGAAGCCAACCTGAGGCCTCTTATGAGCCAGAGGCAGTTGTGGGCTGGGAGGAAAACCAAGAAGTCAATCCACACTCTCCTATGAGTCAGCAGTAGCTATGTGGACCAGAAGGAGAACCAAGAAACCAAGCAGCACCCCCCCATTAGCCAGCCAGTGCATGGGCTGGGAAACAAGAAGACACCCCCCCCCATAGGCAACTGGCTGATTCAGAGGAACACAGGCTAAGATGATTGCAAGTGAAGTGAAAAAACAACTTAATTTTTGAATTGTTTGATTGACTTTGCAGACCTAAAGCTAGTAGTTGGAGCATCTATTTAGAGGATAGCAATGCACAACATAGCAACTATGGGGCATTTCCTTCTGTCTTTGTTTTTGAAAACCATTATTGTTCTTATTGGTTTATTTTGTTCTATTTTGCTGTTTTGTTTTATTCCCTTTAATAATATAGAATAAGAATGTGAGTAATTAGGAGCTTTTGAGGAATGGTTATAAAGTGCAGTCACATTGGGAAGATCAGTTATGTTGTTATATTACGCAGTGCAGGTAACTATAATCTACATAAATTATATTATGTATTAAAAACAACTAAAAGAGAAGAACTTTAAGTATCATCACATAGAAATGATAAATGTTTGAAGAATGGAAATGCTAATTTCTCTGATCTGTTGTTATACATTGTATGCATGCAGTATATTATCACTGTGTATTCTAAAAATATATCAAAATATTGTGTCAATTAAAACATTAGAAAGAAAAAAATTGAAAATTATTCCTGATAACTCTAAGAATACTGTCTTTCAGAAATATGTACTAAAATATTTCCAAGATTTGCTTCAGAAGAAACTAGGTAACGTGATACTGGTGTAGATATGATACAAGGAAAGAGGATGAATGTGGGTAAGTAAAATCTAGTTTATTTGACATATTACACATACCATCACTTTTCAAAAAGCAAAGCAAAATAAATCTTATTTTTATCCTATACCCAATTTTATCAGGTAAAATAAAATGATAAAATATTGATTACCAAAAATTGTGCTTAGAAATTTGTGTTTACTCAAGTTGTACTTTATTATCTCATAATATATATACACACATATTCATAAAATAAATATGTTCCAGTAAAAATATTCAGTTAGATTTGAGTTTAATAAGTGTAGTGCTTTTCAATTTAAAAAGTGGGAAAAACTTAATGAGACTAACTAAAGAATTTTAATGAATTTCTTCTTCTGGGTCCAGAAATTTACAATGAAAAATGTTATATGAAATATTTATAAAGGAAAATTTCCCTGTGCATGTCACTACCTGCCATAGAAATTTTCATTTCCATAATGAAAAAAACTTCACATTTACAAATTTCCTGCCAAGCGGCAGTTGATAATTTGTTCTAGCACAGCTTTTTATAGCAGCAGTTGTTTGCAAGTTGAGAGGGAACATCCTTACTACATCAAATATTATTTTAATACACATTGTGGTGGATTAACTAAAGGCCAACTTGTAACACCCAGCTGAACTGAATCAGTATGTAACTGGGTGTGGATGACCCACATGAGAAATGTTGCCAAAAACATAAAAAGAGAACTGCAGGGGAAGATGGTGTGCTGTTGATTTTTCTGGAGAAACTAGCCACACTGATTTTCCTGATATGATCTCAGTTGTTATCATCAAAGGAGCTCAGGTCCTTGCTGTTCCTGAGCATGGCTATGACCTCTTTTGGGGTAGCTCTGGTCCTTACATTGAGCATCTCTTCCTGGCTCTAGTGCAGATCTTTCAGCCTGATGGCACAGATCCTTCATCCCACTGACACAGATTTTCTAGCTTCCACCAATGACCTTTGGGCCTTCCCAGTGCAGATCCTGGATACAGACTTGCATGAGACTTTGTCATGGGCTCTAGGCCTCCAGCTGGACTCATAGAGAACACTGCCATAGGCTTTAGGTCTTTGACTCAACTCGTGCAGGATATTGCCATGGGATCCAGGCCCTTAGCTGGATCGTTGGGGTCTCTAGTGTGCAGACAGATTTCCTGCACTTTTACATTTAACTCATTGGGTGAATATTATAAAATAATCCTATAAATTTTGTGTCCTGTATTAAATCTTTTCCCTTGTAAACCCTGACTACAATGAACATTTTGCCTTTGTTAAATTTACATACTAAATATTATGAAACATTTAAGTTATTGTTGGAAAAATATCATTAAAAACATATGCAATGATTTAAGGTAAAAAAGCCTGAATGTGAAGAAGATGTTCCGGATTATAGCAGCTGTTTGTACGAGAGATATTTATAACAGTCTATTTCCCTTTTACCTCATATCATTTTCAAATTAATAAAAACACATGCTTGTACACACACCTGTGTGCATGCATACACACTAACAACTAATGTTAAATAAGATAAAATAAACAACTACTAAATCATCAAGCAAAATCAATAAATAATTGACTGAATCTCTCAGTACAAGATTTTAAAATCTATATGAACACATTCACAGTAAAATGTAACTGCTCTGTTTCCCTTTAAATTTTGTACTTCACAGTCTCTTTATGATGTCATACCTCAACATCACCAGGGTGAACATATAGTGCTGAAGTTCTGGCAACATATAAGCAGAGGAAATGTCTCTTCCACGGTTGTAAGTCCTCTTTGTGATACTTTTAGGCATTTATAACCACTACTAGGCTCAATTTAGTTGTATATTTATATATTTTAATATAAAGAACATTTTTCATAATCATTTTCTTTATAGACCAAAATATTCTTTTAAAAATACATGAAATGTCCATATATTAGGTGGTTTTCTTTAAGGCTTGACAATTTGTGTTCTTTCATAATGTACTGAAGCTGTATGGTCTTGACTATTTTATGTTTCTGAGTATCAGTATCTTCATAACCACATTTTTTAAAAAAATTATGAAAGTAATTAATAAATATGAAACTGCTTCAAATGAAAAGTAGAACACAATATATAAGATTAGAGCATACTTTAAAAATGTTGGAACATTTAATTTTATGTGTAAGAAGTTAGACCATTGTATTTTTCAAACAAGACTTATGTCCAATCAAAATCAGTAAAATGGATTTATTTTTTATAGGATCCCTTATGTCGAAAAGAATGTCAACAACAGTATTTTTGGAGTCTTTTGTGGTTACATGTTTCAGTATTGTTTTCTAAGTGATAATCTTATCTCATCTTTTTGAAAATAACAATAAATATTGTAACATAACCGTATTGACTTTGAGCTACCAGGCAATAGTCATGTATACTAAGTTGATTAATATGAGATTGCCAAATTCAAAAATTTTAACCTACAAAAATTAATATTTGGCTGGGGATTTGGCTCAGTGGTGCAGCGCCTTCCTGGCAAGCATGAGGTCCTGAGATCGGTTCCCAGTCCAATAACTAAATAACTAAATAAACCATTTATTATCATAGTACCTAATATAAAATTGTAAAAATGAATAAGAAAATGAAAGTAATGTTCCATGGAGATAGCTGAATGGTATGAAGTGTTGATTTATAAGAAAAGTAAATGTGAACGTGCAGAACCTCAAAATTAGTATGAAAATTTAGAAGTTTTCATTCTAAAATGCAAACTCTGAACAATTATTCCAAAAAATTGGTGTGATAGTTTTTTACTTTTTAAATACTATCCTTCTTCAAATTTGTGCTTTTTTCAGTGAGTGCACGTTACTTTTCAAAAAATAAAATTAAATATACAGTTGTTTGAGAGTAAAAGAATGAATTTTACCATTAAGTTAAAATGAACATCCCCAAAATGAGTTTCTCAAATCACAAGTGTGTTGATAAAGGCATTTCTAGTTTGATACTGCCTATATCTTGCATCACGAAGGCCTCAAAGTTATGTGACCATTGTATCTTAACTCTGACTTCAATGTCATCAACAAAATTCTCTTTGGTCTCCTATCTGAACAATACTCTTATCTTCTTGCCCTATCTAACTTCCTGCTCTATCTCAAAATATACAGCCTTTGTGGCTTTCTAGGTTGTGTGTCATTTTCCTTTCCACATTTCTTCCTTCTACAAGAAGTGCTGTAGGTGTTGGTTTTTTTCTCAGTGCCACTTCCAGATCATTCTCTTGCACTACTTTCATAAAATAATCAGCTTTTTAATCTTATATCATCAGATTATATCACATATTACCTTTCCTTTATTTCATGTATCCTTTCTCAGGCAACTTTAATTTGCCATTGTTTTCTGTTTGTCCCACTATCATTTCATGCTCTTGCCTTAACTTCGGATGTCTTTACCACATAAGTAATCATTCTCATATCTAACATTTAAAATCTTTGATCTCTTTTTTGGTTAAATTCTCATTTTCTTCTTTAGTAGTTGATTCACATACATTCCTCTCCAAAATCTCAATTTCAAACAGCTCACTATTTAACCATTAACTCAGGCATCTTTAACACCACTACTCCAACATTTTTCCACTCTTCCATCGAACTAAGACCAATAGTTAATTCTACCATCTTTTCATTGTCACAGGAATCCCCTCTTCATGGCTTTGCTTGCATTTTTGTCACAGATTCTTTAAGATCGATGGTGTATCAACGAAAACAACCCCACATACTTCTTTTCCTGTTACATCAATGTTCTTTTTGACATCTTTGCCAAGAAAAAACGAACTAAACAAACATAAATTTTCTGTTACTTTACACTTGCAATTTTACAAGAAGAGTCTTGGGAAAAATACGTAACCAAGACACTTAGCTTTAATTTAAATCTGTGATGATAAATATGGCCTCTTAAACCTATGTTGCAATAGTATAAATACATTTCTTTAGTCTGTTCAATATTCTTTTATTATGAAAAATGGGTATTTATGCTTTTTCCTCTTTTATCAAATATGAAATATTTTCTCTTTTCCTCTTTCTCACCTAAGAAAGACAAATATGAAAAATGAATATTTTCACAAGTGAATACCCTTGTCTATGTCTATCTTTGCCCCTATTGTACACTTTTCTTCCTGTTAGCTCACATGCTCTCATTTTTTTGCTATTTAATTTAACTCATAATTTGGCACATGAGTTTCCAAGAACTACCATAACAAGCTGCCACAAACAGAGTGGCTTGAAACATAACTATACTATTAAACAGTTACAGAGCCGGGCGTGGTGGCACACGCCTTTAATCCCAGCACTCGGGAGGCTGAGGTAGGAGGAGCGTTGTGAGTTCGAGGCCGGCCTGGGCTACAACGCGAGCGCAAGGCCGGCCTGAGCTACACAGTGCGACCCTGCCTCAAAAAAACCAGGGCTGGAAGTTTGGCTCAGTGGCTTAAGCACCTGCCCTAGCAGGCGTGAGGTTGTGAGTTCAATCCCC
>RJWM01037943.1:0-17099 GCA_004363535.1 Dasyprocta punctata | reverse complement strand
CAGGCATCCAGTGTGTTCATGGCCAGAATAAATAGTAAATGACAACATTCTAAGGAAAGTAGATAAAAGGGACAAGAAGAGACTCCCAAAATTTAATGAAGTGCCATTATTTTAAATTCTTATTTTACCAGGAAAAAAATTGCTGCCTGGTTTTTGATACCAGTCAGTACTGTAGTGTCTTTTTTTTTTTTTTTTTTGGTAGAATAAGAATTCAAAGTAACAGCACTTGATTTTAAAAACTGGTATTCTCATCTCCCTATAGGTAATTTATTTCATTTATTCAAAAATATTAATTATTTATGGAACAAATACTCTGTTTTGCAATCCCTGGGTTCTAACACAAAGCTTCATACAGGTGGCATGTGGATCCCCACTGAGAAACCCCTCTAGTCCAGGACAAACAATCTTGTTAAAGAAAAAGATGTGCAGGTGCTCAGGGGAAGTGCTTGGGCTAAGATCTCAGGGCAACCACTGAGTAGCCCCGGGAACCCAGAGAGGATTTTGTTTTTCTCTGTAAGTGCTGATAAAATCCTCTATTGAAGAAGGTTGTCCTATTAGGTATCATCGGCATTTAGGTTTTGTATCTTTAATGAATTTTGTTTTGTTTTTCAATGAATGAGAAATTTAATTAAAAATGCTAAATTTTTACCCTCCAAAATAATTGAAACTGAAAACAAACCATTATCACTTTCTTATTTAAGAATTTCAAAACACTTCAATATCTTTTTAGTTGAACTTCTCAAGTATTTTCACTATGTTTAGAAAGTATCCTTTTTGCAGAGATTTAAATGGAAACCATCTTAAATTTACTTAGAAATGCCATTTTCTCATAGGGGCAGTTGAAGAATCAGAGTCTCATTTCTAAAGGTTCATTACAGTCTATTCAGTGATTCAAATGCCTCTATTTCACTTAAATTTACTATTTCATTTGAATTTTAAAAACTCAATGAAAATATTAATAGTATGCCTCACATAACTAGAGAAAATAATTATAAAATTCATGTGGAACTAGACGAGACCCAAAATCACAAGAGTAATCCTGGGCAACAAGAGCAAAGCAGATGTCATCTCAGTTCTTGGATGTTTCACAATATGTTACAAAGCTACAGTGATAAAAACAGCATGGTACTGGCATGAAAACAGAAATGTGGAACGATGAAACAGAATAGAGGATGCAGAAACAACACAAGGTACAGTCAGGTATCTGATCTTTGAGAAGGGGGTCAAAATTATATTGTGGAGGAAAGATAGCCTCTTAACAAATGATCATAGGAAAATTGACTAACAACATACAGAAGACTGAAGCTAGACATGTATCTCTGACCAGGTGCTAAACTAAAATCAAAATGGATCACAGAATGTTAAAATGGAAGCAGTCTGTTGAAAAATAAAATAGGTAAAACTCTAGAAGTCATAGGGATTAACTTTCTGATCGTAAATGCCAATTTAGAAAAAATAGAATGGGGGATTAAAAAAATGGAACTGAATGAAATTAAAAGTGTCACAGAAAATAAAGCAATCAACAGAGTGAAAAGACAACATACATGATGGGAAAAATTTTTGCTGTGTACTTCCCAGAGGACTATATCTAGAATATATAAAGAAGTGAAAAAAAAAAAAAGACCTCCTAAAATAAAAGACCAACTCAAAAAATGGGCAACTGAAATAAATAAACACTTTTCAGATGCACAAGTGACCAATAAATGCATGAAAAAATGTTCAACATTTTTTGTCGTTACAGAAAGGAAAATGAGTTCTACCAACACTAATAATCCATTTTATTCCAGAAACAAAAACTGTCATCAAGAAATTATATAATAATAAATGCTGGTAAATCTGTTTGAAAAAATGAGCTCCTTTAAAATGTTGCTGGGAAAGTAAACTAGAATCACTACTATGGAAATAAGTACGGTGATTCCTCATAAAACTAAAGTAGAAATTCTGTTTGACCCAACTATTCTCCTTATAAGTCTCTTCCTAAAAGATGTAAAGACTTCTTATTATAATGATACATACATTTATATGTTTTTTTTTTTTTTTTTTCCAGCACTGGGGATCAAACTCACAACCTCACGCCTGCCAGACAGGCGCTTAAGCCACTGAGCCCAACTCCCGGCCCTAGTTTTTTGAGGCAGGGTCGCATTACGTAGCTCAGGTCGGCCTTGCGCTCCCGTTGTAGCCCAAGCCGGCCTCGAACTCACAACGCTCCGCCTACCTCAGCCTCCCGAGTGCTGGGATTAAAGGCGTGCGCCACCACGCCCAGCTACATTTGTATGTTGATTGCAGCACAACTCATCTAGATCTCAGAAGTGGCCAGTATGAACATCAACAGCTCAGTGAGTAAAGAGAATGTGGTATTTATTTATATGTAACAGACTACTACTTCACATAAAGAAGGATACATTTGAGTCATATGTAGGAAAATGGATGCACCTTGATAGCTCAATGTTAAGTGAACTAAATCAGACACTCAAGTTTAAGTATCTCAAAGCTTCCCTTATGTGAGAAACCCAAGATATACATAAACAAAAGAGAAAAATGAAAGATAGATTACAGGAAATAAGTAAATCTTTTGCAAAAGGGAAGGAGGCCAAGAGATAGAGGCAACTACAGAAGGAGAGGAGCATTAGGGAATTAAAAAGAAAAAAGATGTGTTTTGTGTATGCACCTGCTTATCACAAGGCAGGTAATCATTATGTACTGCCAACAGGTACCAATAGAAAAACAACAATGTCTTTCAGGAATTGAACACTTTTACTGTTGCTGCTCTCTGTGATGAGAAATCTCCCAGAAGGCAGAGTGGTGGAGCGCAGGAAGCATGTTCCATGGAAGGGTTGTCCAACAGCAAGGGAGGCCACGGTCCTCTCTCTGTCATGTGCTTATAAAGCACAGCTCTTAGTAGGAGTGCATAATACAAGTTTTTAAAAACAACTCGTTGAGTAAAACGTTAAGGTTTTTTGATGCATGAATATTGAAACACACTCAGGAGATACATCAGGATATAGACAGATTTTGGTGATTTCCTAAATTATATCCCAGAAATGCAGTCATAGGAAACCTACTTTCAACAAATCCTACATGTTGAAATTTACATGACATTTAACCAGTAAGCAAGCATCCATTTGTGTTAGAGAAATCTTTGCTACTAAATTAAATAGGCTTATGTTAAATTAGGCTTCTAAAAAATGTTATACAGAAGAACAACTTACAGGAATGATCTGGCCACACACTCCGACAGGTTCACGTCTTGTGTAACTGAAGAAGTCTCCATCTGGAAAGTAAAGCACACGCCCAGCTCTGTGGAGAACTAATATACTTGAGTTTTGAAGGATGGAGGTTTGGAATTGATGTGAGAGGAAGATGAAAATAGTAATTAAAGAAATGAAAAAGAAGACATATCTTAAATAACTCAGAAAACAGAAATTTGAGCCCTCAAGTAATAATCCAGAATGATAGAGTCCGTAAAACTGAGTTAAATAAAAGCAGTGGTGCAGTATCAGCAGGTATCTAGAAGACAGTTAATTCTGTTGTTCATCATCAAGGAGAAATGTTTTCTACATTTTTATGCTCACAGTTTTACAGGAAAGAAAGATAAAGGAGGAAGGGTCATAGCTAGCTGAAAGAAGAATCATATTTAAATGTGTCTTCAGCGGCTCAAAGCTTTACCAATAACTTAGTCCTTTTGAAAAAAGTAATTTAATTTTTAAAATAGTAAAATTCAAACTATCTTTCTAGGAGGAATAAGATTTTTCATCAATTTGCTCCAAAACATTGTTTTCCTGTGCGCGCTAAACTAAAAGCAAGCTCTTATTCCATGTGAAACACGGCCGATGTGAAGGACAAACTCCTTCCCGCCTGGAGCTGACTGACTAACGTGCTTCAGCACTTGATGTGGGCACCCTGGGAGCATCACAGCTCTGTGTGCTTGGTTCCTTTTCAGTCCCCACAGGCGCCCTGTGGCTGTCGGAGCAAGGCCTGTCTTTCTCCAGGTCCACATGGCCCTTAAACGGCTTTTCCCATGGAGTCTGAGGGCAAAGGAAGACAGTCACTGAAACAGCCACAGTTCTTGGCACTACTGTGGTCTCATTCTCCTCTTTTCACTTTCTATCACTTGTAACCCAGCACACACTCCGATTAGATTAGAAATCCACATCAGGGCCACTTCTGCAACTGTGCTTCATTCCTAAAGTTAACACATTTGTATGAGTTAAATTCTACCCTTACCTTTTCTCCAACTGATGCTTTTCCATATGACATATCCTTCATTTTTGTATTTTGTGAGTCCATATACCACTGAAATAACACCTACATGCACAGTTATATGCACAAATTCTTACCTCATGCTATAAATATGACCTCACATTGTTTTGAAGATATTTGAAACAAATCAGAAGAAAGAGATTTGTTTAATTCTTGTGGTCAAAGTGTACTGAGTTTGAGCAGGCACAGATGACCCGACCATGGCTGACCCACAGTGGAGCAGCCATGAGGCTTCAATAATTAGACTACGGAAGGGTATACATGACACGATAGGAGTGAAACCAAAATAATTAATGTCTGAGGCCAGCTATGAAAAGTTTGGACTCTTAGAGTGTTGCCTCAGATCAGTAATTGTAACTGTAAGAATGTTCCTATTTCAACAGTTTCTAACATATCCTTGGTGTTCTGCCTTATTATGCAGAAATAACTTTAAAGGCCATTTGCTGAGTCATCACAGAATGTCCTAGGCTAGAACTTTGTTCCCACAGCATGGGTTGACAATCATTTTGCTTCCTTTGGCTGGTATGTCCAAGAGGGTGCATTTGAAGTTACTCAGCTCTACAGTCAGTGCCACTTTCCCGACCCCGCCCTGGAGGGCCCCCAAAGCTGCTCACCGCTGGGTATGGTGCGGCCCTGGATCTTGTCGGCCCAGCCTGCACAGTAGCGCAGTGTTTTTACACAGCCTCCTATTTCCATCAGATATGTGGTGGCAAATACTTTTCCAGCATTTGTTGCCTCCATCGTCTGAAAAACAGATCAATCCCTAAGTTTAAAATTCTACAAAAATTTTAGACTGAAATATATATGCCCAATATGCTGAATATGTACTAGAGAGTTTACAATATAGAAGAAATCTTTAAAAATTCTGGATTAATTTTCTCTTTAAAATGAGAAACTAAAAAAGAGTGATAATAACATGTGTGTAGGCTCATATTGCAGGATACTGGTAAAATGCTTTGGAGATTGCAGGAGCTAAACCAGTGTGCTCATTTTGTCTCATTCTGAGTGTTTTCTGCTACTCAACATTCGAAAATTGGGTCACAATTTGATACATCCTGCTCTGAGAACAGTATGGCGTCTCCTTGATTAGGTTGGTGTTGCAATAAGATTTCAACATGGAGACAAAGCAGTATTAGTGATTTTTAATAAGGTTTCAATGATATTTTTAGCACTCTGGTGGCTGAGGTAAGAGGATCACCACAAGTTCATAGACAGCCTGCAATACATAGTCAGGCAAGGGCAAAAAGACCCTGTTTCAAAAGCATCATTTTTAATGTTTGGACTACATATAAATATTAATAGTCTACCCATAGAAGTATAACTTCTGGGTCTTTCATTTTTGAATTTTCTTCAGCAAAATTTCAATTATGAAACTAAAATGAAGTAAGTTTTATTTTAGTAAAATATATATTGGATATCTTCACAAGTCAAGTAAGAATTCCACTTAAAGTTCAGGGTCAAGGAAGTTTGACAAATTTAGTACAGTATTCTAGAAGATTCACACTGCAGGCTATTATTTCAATGGTTGTTAAAATTCTACAGTAAAGGAAAGACATTTCTTTAATTTGACTTCACTGAGGAATTGCCAAAGCTTATCCTATAGATTTAGTTGTTGGAACAGAAGGTAACATCACCTAGAACTGGCGAGCAGATGACTGCTTGAGAAAACCCCAGGGCTAAAGTCCTACAGGTTTGCTGGAGACTAAGTCTTTTCCTTTCTTTTTCCATGGAGTGCACGTAGTGCTCACTGAAAGCAGTCATGCTGCCAGTTCGAACAGTGACAGCTTCCTCGAGCTCTCCCCATGCATCCAGCTCGGTTATACTCACTGCCAGGAGCAGGCGATCTCTTTCAAATAAGTCAGCCAGCTTGTGCAGGAGGCGGCCCCTCTCTGAAGCATCCATAGTTCGCCATGGAGAGCCAATCTGAAAGGCTTGTCTTGCGGCCCGCACTGCTTTGTCAACATCTGCCTGGAAGTCAGGGGAATTCAATTCAATACGCTCAACACTGGCAGAACAATTCCAATGGCAATAACCCTTTAAAACAGGCTGTAGCTACTCATAAACAGATGCTGTGTCTCTATGACTCCAAGGCTAGCACGGTCTACACCTTCCCCTATGGTAGGTGGGACTGACACCTGCTGAATAATCTTCAGAACAGTGAGCTCCTCACTCCTGACACAAGCTTGATTTCCTATTATATAAATGTTAACCATATTTTACTAGTGGTTCTCATTTCAATGTTTATCATATTTTGGTAGCTGTTCAATAACTTGACATACATTAATTCATCTGATTTTCAACAATATCGTGGGGCCAACATGTTCTTCTTTTTACAGATGAAGAAACGAGAGGAGAGAAAGCAGATTTGTGCAAAGTGAGTAACTAAAAGTGGATGAACTGAATTTTACTGAAGCCTGTCTAACCATGGATCTTGTGCTCTTCACCAGACTTTATACTTCTTTGGTAGCTTGCCTCATGTCTTACATTAATTGTTTCCCCACAAATCAACTGTGAATACATTAAATTTGTGTTGTAAGAGAATATTGTTCTGCTTAGCATTGCCAGACTTGGGGAAAAAAATCAACATTTAAAATTCAAAGTATGGATACTCCTGAATGTGTATTGCACTTGTATATTATTAAGGCTAAAAACTGGAAGCTGAACCTTTGTAAATAATGGATTATGTCTATTTATAACCAAACTAAGATAGTGTAGAACAAGAGAGACTTTCTTACAAGTATAATCTGATCTAATTAAGTGACATCCACTACCAGCAAGTTTTCTTTCACTGTAATTCATCTCACTCTCACTTGGGCAACTCACTATAAAACTTACAAAAATGATGAATATACACAATCCAATACATGGCTTTATTGCTTGCCCTGCTGAGAGAAACGCAGTGCATATTTTGAGCAGTCAGTTAATCATATTGTTTATGCTTTCACGTTGCTTTTACCATAAGTTGTACCATTTTCCAATTAAAATCAGAGAGCACTGTTTAGGAAAAGAAACAGAGAAGCAAACCACAAGAATCTGCAATTGCTAGCATGATCTGTGAATACTATGGCTTCCGAAATAGATGCAGCTCTGTGTTTAAACAGATCTGCGTGATTCAGCTTTTGTTTCACTGCTTTTGCTCGTTGTTCTGCCATTGGTCTTAGCCATATATGGGCTCTCAGATGTGTCCTGAAGTCCCAAGAAGAAAAGGAGGAAATGACTTCAAGACAATTACTCTGCCATGTTAAAAACATATCCTTGTAGAATGCTGCTAAAGATAAAAATATTCTTGTGCTTATGCCTTTTTAATGGTATCTGCCTTTTGCTTCCATACTAGTATTTAATTGTATAGGAGCATAAATAGAGTCACAGTAGTTAACTTACAGCTCTGGAACAAGATAAATCAGATTTATATTCAAGTTCTTCCTTATTAGGTAATTTTTGAGGCATCCAGGTATCCATAGTGATCAACTGTTCCAGCCATCCTTCCATATAGAGATTTTCATACACAATCCACCCTATAGCGTTCTTCTTGTCAGTCTGCTAATGATAACCTACTCTACTGAAGAGATCGTCCTTTTGAAATATTCAGTCAAATGGGAGGGACTTACATCCAAATCATCACCCTACTATCTTATATGCCATGACTTAACAGTTATTCCTCTATATCCAAAAGCAATTAATTCCATGGACCATCATAGAATTAACCTAAATCCACAGACGCAGAAGTCTTTTATTTAAATTCAAACAGTATTTTCATATAACATACATATATTTTGACAAGTACTTTAATTTATCTCTAGATTACTGTAATATCTACTATAATATAAAGGCCATGTTAGTAGCTATTATGCTATATTGTTTAGAAAATAAGGATAAGAAAAATATCTGTACACAGTACAATAGACCCATTCTGGCTAGTCCTGACTCCATAACTGGTGTCAGCGACAGCATCACCGTGGTTGGCTGATTCTGCAAAGGAGGAATCTGTGCACACAGAGGGTCTACTCTGTGCTAAGGTGCAATGTTGTGCCACATTTTTAAATTTTTTTTTTGTAGATTTAAGGTAGGTGACCTCACAGGGTTATGTTGGGGGTTGAATGAGGTAACCCATGATATCCATTTTCTATGTGAAAGACATCATGTTAAATATTTATGGGTAGCTACAATCGTTATTATAATCCTAGAATTCAAATTAACATTAAAATACTGTAACTCTCAGCAATTCTGGTTTATTGTAATATATCTTCAGTAATGTCCTTTTCCTGCATCTTTTATTATTTTATATTGTAGACAGCCTGCTCTTCCTGTGTTGCCTGTTGCTACCAGGCTAGTATTTTCCATATAATTCTAAATTGTCAATTTCTTTTTTAATGTTCATAACTGTTCCTTTTTGCCTACATTACTAAGGCCAAACTCCCCAGGTCAGTATTTGTGGACCTTGAAATGCCCTCTGACTCAACTCCTTATCATCTCTGGGATGCTCTTTGCCAAGAAAGTTCTACCAGCCCAGTCCTTTGTCAAACTCCTACACATTTTTAGGCCTCAGATATGATTCTAATATTCCAAATCCTCACTGGACTAATCTGGCTTGATGATAGGTGCTAGCTAGGAGACTACTTACCTTAAGGCATTGGGACACATTCTTTATACCCCTAGTTACTACAGCAATTTTCATGGATCTTGTTTCACAGGAGAGTAGACCCCATGAACATGAAATCCAGCAGAGTAGGAACCAAAATCTGATGCAAGTGTAGTTCTTATAGTTCTGCAGAATTAGTCTAATGATTTCTCCCTTGCAATGAATATGTACTGCTATCTGTGTTAAAAGGTACATTTCTTTTTATTCTGGACCTACAATAGTTAGTTAATAAGTGTTTCATAATTTGGTTAGCTATCTTTTAAGCCTATCATGCCACCCTTATATAATTTATTGACATTTTTATCATAAGTGATATTTTAACTGATTCCAATATATAAAAAGTTTTTATATTATTCAAAGCTATTAGGCATAAAATGTTGTTTTTGGAAGTTTATGTTGTTGTTGTTTCTCTCTCTCTCTTTCTCTCTCTCTTTTTAATAATTTGGGGCTACCAGTTTTATTCAAGAACTGACATTTTCAGGGGTATACTTTTTTTTAATTAACCAGGAAACAATTTGGTACATTAACTCAAAATTGTTGTTACCAGCAGTAACTATTGCTTATGACATTTTATTTATTTTTTTTAAATAAAGACTCACGAGATGAGTATATGCAAATAATTCGAATGATGCTAAGCTCTTGAATTCCTGCTAAACTCAGAGAAGGAAGAACTGAGCTCTCCAGCTGTTCCCAGATCATGCATTTCCGTATTAAATTTATTCACAGATGAAGAAAGTAGTTATCAGAACAGTTTTAATTTTATCCTTGTCATAAACACTTACTCTCATGGCAATTTACTTTGTCCCCACAATTTTTTGTTTTTTGTTTTTTGTTTTTTTTTTTTGGTTCCAGGGGTCAAACTCATGACCTTGTGCTTGCCAGGTAGGCGCTTATGCCACTGAGCTAAATCCCTGGCCCAGCCCACCAATTATTTGTTAGTTCATGCTTCAGTACTAGAAGCAGTTTCCAGGATTAGTCAATACAGCCTAAAAGAGCCACTGAAGTGAAATCAGTAACCGCCCACATCTGAGCTTTGTTCTAAAAACTCCATTTACGCTTCCCGTCCTCCTTCTTTGTGATACTACTGAAAGCCCATGCTTAGTTCCAATCTCCTTGTACATTCAGTCTCTGAAACTTTTGGCTCATTATCTAAAGAGTCAGTTCCAGAATATTAGGTTTACCGTGACTACGCAAATTACAAAAACCAGTACCTGTACACTTGTAACACAAGGGTAATAGACAAATACAATGCTCTATAATCATACAGGATAAAGAAATTCACTGTGGGAAGATTTGAGAAGGCTTGAAAGAAGTATAAAACCCCATAATGACTGAGGCTTTATGTGCCTGGCACTTTTCAAAATCTTATTAGCAACATGATCTTGAGTAAGTATTCAAACTTTCTAGTCTGTGATTTATCACTGTTTATAAATATAGCTAATAACTTTACCTTCCCCTTAAAGTTATATCTATAAGTATTAAGTTAATGCAGTACTTGGAAATGAAGGATTTTCTAAATAATTTGTTTTCTTACTATTTAAGTAGAATGTAAGTATACTTTAAACTAGTATTCAAACTATCATTTTAAAGGAATACATTAATCTTAATTTAAAGATTTTTAATACAATAGCTTGATAATGTATTATCTAAAGTAGTGTCCAAAAATCATACGTTAGTTTTAAATTATTCACCTATTAATTTAAAAGAATTATTTACTATAAAGAATTTTTCACCTCTTTCAGACCTGTGATTAATCTTTTCTTATACAAACTGTATCATAAACACATTATGCACTATTCAATTGCAAAGCAAGGAAAACTGTATGAAGAGAAGTGAAGGCGACGGTTGACAGTAACAGTCATCATTAGTACGTAATGACCGCATACACTTCTGCACCCAACACTGTCCAGGAGCCACGTTTTCAAGGCATTCGTTAACTTTTCAGAGAGGTTTGGGAGCTCAAGAACAGTGAGAATCAGAGGAACCCGGCATGAAACACAGCTGGTATTCAGAAACTCACCTTGTCCCCTTCTTCTATTTTACAGATCACTTCTTCTGTTGCAGGATTAATGACGGGAAATTTCTTGCCACTCACTGAATCGTGCCATTCATTGTTTATGAAGATCTGTAGGGATTCAGATAAAGTCCATTAAAAAAGATTGAAACAGTACCTTTGGGGAATTTCTATGAATTTAAACTGAAGCATCACACGATACCTAAAAATTTTTGCTACCTAACATTTTTTTGATTGTAACTGACATTTTACATACAAGCACACATACATATACACAAGCATGTTTGCACACAACAATAAAGTAATATTTTTTGAGTTTCATGAATGTATGCAGTCTTTTCAATGCACGGAAGTACAGACTGGAGAAAATAGTTTTAAAATTGCTGTTTTTGCCTGAAAGAGCATGAGTCTGAGACAAGAGCAGAAGCTTTGGTCAGCTTCATTTATTTTCCACTTCAAATTCTGAACATGGCCATTTTGGGCTACTCTAACTTGACATAATGATTGACCACTCCTGATGCTTTATTTTGCTGTTACAAGCTGGTTTTGGGGTGCAATGTTACATGAAATTTGCTTAGAAACTCTTGGCTAGTCATCTATATTTTATTGATTAGTTTTAAAGCAATAAGGGCTGACCCCAGCTGACAGCTCCTGTTAAATCAAGTGATAGATAAATCTTGACAATGAAGTCGGTTTGTGATGAATTTTGATGCCCCAAATAAGAAGCTTGACCTATGTTCTAAATCAATGGATGCTGTGCAAATACTGATTTTAAAGTACTGCAAATTCTTTGAAGTACAGAAAGCAGTTTATGAATCAGCCCAGAGTCTATTCTAAAAAGCTAAGAATGAGCTCATGAGGCCTCAGTGCAGTACGCAGCCATAGCCATTGAGTTATGAGTCACTTATATTCTCCCACAAGGAAAGCTTTCGGGAATGAGAGAGCTCGGTACAGATAATATGATTACTGAAGTGTTTGTAAAGGCCAGGTAGGCTAACATTATTTTCTGCTCCCGAGCTATGGAGAATTTAGGACCTACCTTAACTATCTTTTGTGTATGTTAATTTTCTTAGCTTTAGATTTGGTATTTTTCTTCTATCTACCTGTGTGTTCATATATATTTGAATAAATACCTGATCCCTGTAATTATATTAAATGGATATATAGAGTAGTATACGCCATAAAATTTTTATTATAATATATGTGATATCTTTGTTGGGTCTCTTGAAATGATGTATCATGGCAACAACCTAATTTTCTGTTTCCTGCTTGCCTTTGGAAAGTTTAGTGAAAAAAAAGATGATATTATAAAAGCAAAATATTCTTGGATCCTATTTAATTGTTATATTAAGTGTATTCTATTCTCATTATGAATTTTAGATTTAGGATACCTTGTGTAATGTAGAACAGTAATATAAAGACATCAACATTGAAGTCACAGCATTGATTAGAAATTATGGATGCCTATGTATCTTCTTGGAATTCAAGTGTGTCTCATCTTATTTGGAGAAACAATCAGTGGAAATGTCAAAATAACATACAAATTGATTTCTACTCTTTTCATTTTGGATATGTTAGACTTAAAGTGATGTATCATGTTGTCTTTGACAAGTAAGTATCTGCTTCCTAGATGCAGTTCAATGTCCAGGTCATAGTTTTAGAAAACTTTGCCTTTCCAGAGTAATGTCATTATGTCTCAATATGTTTAATATAAAGTTGCAGAATTTTTTTAAAGCAATCTCCAAATATTTCAGCCTGAGATCAAGTTCGTATTTTGCTAATGGTCAAAAGAAAGGCCTATCACCCTTATCCGCTGAGGAGAGGTTTTGGAGTGTGGAATGTGATTCCCTCTAACAAAGTCCCCTAATCTCACCTGATCAGCTCACTGCTACTGGAGGACCCAGTGAGCAAGTCACTCCATGATCTTACAAGGGAAACCAGAGCTTCCTTGGTGCCAGAGAGCTTTGAAGAGGTCCCATTTTCAGTGCACAAAGGATTTCTATTAAAATAGTCCAAAGGAGAGGGAGGCTCTCTAGAGTCACCATAAAACTTGGCTGTGTGGATTTTCAACGTGAAATTCATGTTGACACAGGGAGGGGTAGGCGGTGAGGTAAATATGCGAGGAGTAAGGTGTGTTGTAAACCTTTTCTCTACCTTAGGAACCAAAACAAGTACCAAAGATCATGGGGGACAAGAGGTCAAATGTTGAAATAGATGAAAGGAAAGGATGAATAAACAATACCAGGGCCCGGAACATAGCTAGGTGGGGCGTAAGAGAATGAAAGCCAGATCTCTGGCAGCAGTTTTGAGCTCAAACCCTGAGGCAGCAAAGCAAAGTGTTGAGTAAAAAAAATGTCTGTTTTTTAAAGAAGAGAAATGTGAAAGGAAATTTAAGAGGAAATGACTGATGGAAGGAAAATGCCTAACTCTAGTCAAAAGAGTAGGAACAAAAATGAGACAATGACTAAAACAAAAAAGGAGAAATACAGTTTTCCTTTCATTCCTGTTTTGTCTTCCTGTCTGGGTTCAGTAATATGAGTGTATGTTCTCTCTTCTTCATGTTTAAAATGTCCTTCAATCTTTTCAGTTAAATCAGGGAAACAGAAACAATACCACATTACTTTGAGATGGACTATTCCTGTGTTTTGTAGATACAAAAAGTACTTGTCGGCTACTTCTGTGTAACATGCATATGTCATATATTGAAGGATTAAGCTGTATAAGATTAGAAAATTCAGTACCTATCTCACCTTTACCAGTATTACAACCCAATGCTACAATTGTTTGCATGCAATTCCTTTTTCTTCTAAAAAAATACCAAATAAAGAGCATAGCTCAGTTGTTATTTGTATTTCATCAACTTCTAAAACATCTTGGAAGCTCACTGGACATAGTCAGATAATGTAATTTAGGGTGGTAGAGTTACCAGTTAAGGCAAAGTTTTGAGGACTGTCATATTTATGCAAATTTCCAAGGAACAAATACTTTTAACAATTCCAATATTAAAATAAATGAGGTAGAAATGTATCAGAAGGTCAAATATTAGCACCACTACATCCCTTCCAAGAAGGACTGCTGTGTTTGTGTCAACTTTTCATACATTCATAAACGCAGATAAAAACAATCAAAATATCGCAGCATGAGAAATTCAGGTGTGTGTGAATACTGTGAACATCCTTTCCGGCAGGGGAAACGTCGCAGCAGCCCAGTGGGTGCCTGAGCCGACTGGTAGGCAGTACTGAACCCTCTATAGACTGTTTCTCTCTGTACTCTGATAACCTCTCATTTTTACATTAGGTAAGGTAAGCGATTAGCAAAATAATAAAACAGAGTTATCTGAGGAATACACTTGTGCTTCTTGAGATGTAAAATGGGACCGATCAGCATGGCTTCCAGCTCCTTCACACGGGGTAACTGTGAGCCTCAAATGAGGTAAGCAGATGGAATCACTTTGGAGCTGCAGGGAGATAGGCAAGCACGGAGTCTGCTACCATTGGGGCCTGAATAATTTCAGAATCTAAGAATCATTAGAAAGAAGAGTTCGAGAAGGGACCAACTGGTTAGTAAGTTAGAGGCACTTTTCAGTTTATCAGACTTCTCACAGCTGCTTGCTGAGGCAGTTAGTATTACTGCGGATCACAGGTGGGGGACCTGAAGCTGAAGGCCATTAGAAGCCTGGCTGAGGCCATGGTATTAAGCAGGTAGAAGAATGAGAAACTGAAACCAACTTTATCTTGTTAAAACCACTGCTGCTGGCCGGGCGTGGTGGCGCACGCCTTTAATCCCAGCACTCAGGAGGCTGAGGTAGGCGGAGCATTGTGAGTTCGAGGCCCGCTTGGGCTACAACGCGAGCGCAAGGCCGGCCTGAGCTACGTAGTGCGACCCTGCCTCGAAAAACCACGGCCAGGAGTTTGGCTCAGCAGCTTAAGCGCCTGTCTGGCAGGCGCAAGGCTGTGAGTTCGATCACTGGTGCCGCAAAAAAAAAAAAAAAAAAAAAAAAAAAAAAAAAAAAAAACAGTGCTGCTGAAGGCTTTCAGCTACTTGTTCAGCTGCTTTCAAGCCCCAGGCAAACAATATATTACTACAGTCAGAAGTTAAAAAAATTCTCTGGAATGAAATCAATCCCCAGCATGAGCACAGCATTGCTAAGAACATAAACGCTGTATTGTCCGATGCACCCCAAAGTGGTCCCTTCAAATAGACATCAACAGCCAACATGACCCCCACACACAACTCCACTCCCCTCTCACAAGTACCTTCCCTCTTTTACTTTACTCCAGCCCTGTTACCTTTTGACAGTTCTTCAAACACAGCGAGCCATTCTCTGAGTGATCTTGCGTATTCTGTTACCCTGGATCTTTGTTTTTCCCTACTCTACCTGGTCCCCTAATTCTCTACACCCCACGGGCTTACCTCAAAAATGCCATTTACTTATAAATAGTCTCCCCAAAAACATCATCAAAAGTGAGCTCTTCCTGTCGTAGTCTCTCAGCTTCATTTTCTTCCTTTTAGCACTTACAGCATTTATCATAAGTCATGCCATTTATCTGTTTTATTTAAGCAGTTTGCGGCCCACTCCTTTAGGAGATTGGGGCCAGGGCAAGAGCCCAACAGAAGACGGAGACTGTTTCAAGATTTTTTGACTGGTAAATGAGGCGGTAGTGCTTTTACGTCCTGTAGTGCATAATCCATGCATTCTTTTCTACCAGGTTCCTGAAGATACTGCATGGTTCACAGTTTTAGATTTAAAAGACCCTTTTTTTCTGCATGCCCCTCCTGTCTGACTCATAATTTCTTTCTACGTTTAAAGATCCCTCTGTTCTGGGCTTCCAGTTAATCTCGGTGACTTGTTTGCCCCAAGGGTATAGAGACAACTCTCACCTATTTGGACAAATCCTCTATCTAAAGTCTTACAATGCATGGATGGCATCCCCTTCTGTGTCCCTTCTGAGAAATTCTGAAACCAGGCTACCTGGCTCTATTGAACTTTTCTCCCAAGAGGGAATAGAAAGTTTTATGATCTAAGACACAATTTAGCAGCTCCTCCATAAAATACCTTTGTCTAATCCTCTTCAAGGGAATTAAAAAGTTATGGAAAGAGCATATTGCACTAATTACTTCCCTTCCCCATGTAAAAACCTTAAATCAATTTAAGGAGATTGGGGGCATCCTACACATTGGCAATCACTAGAGTCTGGGATTCAGTGCAATAGTAAAATCCCTTTATAAGTTAATCAAAAAATCTCAAAAATCTAATGCTTCTAGGTTAAGTTGAGAACCAAGCTCTCAGCAGACTTTTCAAAGACTCAAACAAGCTCTTTATTCACTCTTATGTTAAATCTTCCCATTGGGCAATACTTGAACTTACATGTTTCTAAGAAAAATAAAATCACCCTGGAGACCCTAACCCAGGATGAAGGCTTACACACGGGCTGGTAGGACATCTGAGATAGAGGCCAGAGATAATAACCAAGAGACAGCCAGCCTGGTCAGGAGCAGTGACAACACTGGCCCTTCTGGATCTGAAAGCCTCTGAAGCAACCTTAAAAAGGGAGCTTACCATTGGTAGTTCTCGCAGTGATACCAGAGTCTTCTCCCAAGGGAGCTTATGGCTCTCACATAACTGCCTTCCTAAGTATAAAGCACTGTTTACTAAAGTCCACTCACTTCTGGTGCAAGAATCTTTTACATAGAAAGGGAATCCCTTCAGTTGGAAATATTTTAAGAAACAAATTAACAAAATGTTCTATACAACCTAGAATATTTTATAAGATTAAGCCACCAAATCCACTCCTGAATTTTAGTTTTTTAAAATGTGATTTAATTTAATATTTTTGCTTTTAGCTTCTTTTTAGACAGGGTCTTACCATGTAGCTCAGGCTGGCTTTGAACACACTATGTAGCCCAGGCTGGCCTCAAACTCACAGCAATCGTCCTGTCTCTGCCTCCAGAGTGTTGGGATTACAGGAATTCATCACTACACCAACCCACACCTGCATTTCATACAAGGATTTATTTTTGTATTTGCAAAGGCCTCTTCACACAACCTTAGTCACTCTGGCCTTTCATGCTTCAAATAGATGCACCTTAAGGAAACCCAAGGTAGTGCAGCTCATGCTAGTTGTACTAACCTTCGTATACTGAATCTTCAGATCAGTCAGTGGGGCAGGTATGGCTGGTGTTGCT
>RJWM01037942.1:0-17101 GCA_004363535.1 Dasyprocta punctata | reverse complement strand
GAATATTGTAGCACCGATCTTCATAATATAAGTACTGCTGAACACAAAAGATCAAATAAGTACTATTATAGCCATAGTGGGGGATCTCAGTGTCCCACATTTGCAAAGGGACAGATCAACTAAACAAAAAATCAGTAAAGAAATATCAGAGCTAAACCACACTATTGCACATACGAACTTAGTAGACATCTACAGAGTATTCCACCTGCTGCAACAGAGCTCACATACCAGTCCACAAAGCCTGCTTAAATAAATATAAAGAATCAAAATTACTCGATATGTACTATTGGACCCCTGTGAACTGAAATAGAAATCAACAACAGAAGAAATCACAGAAAACATAGAAGCTCCTGGAAAATTAGCAACATACTGAACAACCAAGGGGTCACAAAAGAAATAGAAAAAGACATTAAAATATTTCTAGAAGTTCATGGCAATGCTGGTACAAGTCACTGAAACCTCTGGGACACAATGAAAGCAGTCTGGAGAGGAAAGTTCATCACAATCAATGGTCACGTTAGGAAAACAGAGCAAACTAAAAAAAATAATAATAACTATGTCATGAGAAATCTTAAAATACTTAAGAAATAGCAATTTAGGCCCAAATCAAAATTAAAGAGGGAAGTTATAAAGATCTGAGTAAAAATCAATACAATAGAGTCTAAAACATACAAAAATATCAATAAATCAAAGGGCTGGTTCTTTTGAAAGAATAAAGAAAACAGATACACCCTTAGCCAGATTTAGCAGGAGAAAAAGTGAAAAGACTGATGCAGTTAAAAATGAAAAAGGTAAGCCGGGAGTAGTGGTGTACGCCTATAATCCCAACACCCAGGAGGCTGAGGCAGGAGGCAGGAGGATCCTTATGAGTTTGAGACCAGTCTGAGCTACAAAAGTGAGCTCAAGGCCAGCCTGAAGTGCATAGGGAGACCCTGTCTCAAAAAATAGGGCCGGGGATTTAGCTCCTGCCTGGCAAGCACAAGGTTGTGAGTTCAATCCCTGGTATCAATAAATAAATAAATAAATAAATAAATAAATAAATAAGGTGAAATCAGAACAGACATTGTTGAAATCCAGAAAATAGTAACTACTTTGAAAAAGTATTCCAACTAACTGGCAAAATTTGAAGAATTGGACTGATTTCCAGACTCATACACATTACCAAAGCTAGCCTAAGAAGACACAAATATGCTGAACAACCATATAATGAGCAATGAAATCAATACAGTAATAAAGAATCTATCAACTAAAGAAAGCCCAGAACCTGATGAAGGCCACAAAACCTTTAAAGATGTTATACCACCAATACTCCTCAAGCTCTCCAAAAAAACTGAAAGAGATGGAGTGTGTTATGACTTGTATCTAGATGTCCTCCCATGGCCTCATGTGCTCACAGCTAGGGCTTTAGAAAGTGTCTGGATCATGGGTGTGTGATGCTGGATTTGGGTATCTCATACTGGGACTAAGGGTATATGATGATTAAATTGGTTTAACATAATTCTGGGTGTAGATAGTGGAAGCCCCACCGTGGGTGTGGTTGAGATCAATTAATGGGCTTGTAATCTGGATAGATTATAAAGGGGAAGAGAGAAGACAGGTTTCATTGCTCACCGCCTCCTGTCTACCCTGCCATGGACTGTTTCTCCTCTGTGATGACCCTCTGCTATGTTGTTCTGCCTTGGAGCCAGCTGACTATAAACTGAAGCCTTTACAAACTACAAGCCAAAATAAAACTTTTCTTTCTTTAACTTTGGGTGCTGGGTATTTTGTCTCAGCAAAGAGATAAGTAACTAAGACAAGTGCTCCCAAATTCATTTATGAAAAGGAGTATCACCTTGATTCAAAAACCAGATAAAGACTCAACTAAAAGAAATTATAGACCAAACTGCTCAATGAACATAGATGCAAAAATCTTCAACAGGATATTAATGGATACAATGCAGCACATCATCAAAAAGAACACATATAATGATCAAGTAAGTTCCATACATCACATAAATGGAATCAAGGTAAAAAACCACAGGATCATATTAACAGGTACAGAAAAGGATTTTGACAAACTTCAATACCACTTCATAATAAAAAACCTTGGAGAAAACAGGTATAGAAGCACCATACCTAAATTTGGTAAAAGCTATTTATTGCAAACCATCAGCGGCATATTAAATGGGGAGAAACCAAAAGTATTCCCCCTAAAATCAGAATCAAGACAAGGATGCCCACTATTACCACTTCTGTACAACACAGTACTTAGAATATTAGCCACAACAGTCAGATAAGAGAAATAAATAAAAGGATTATGTACAAGAAAGGGAGAGCTCAAATTATCATTATTTGAAGATGACATGATACTCTACATTGAAGACTGAAGGAACTCTACAAAAAAAAAAAACCTCTGAGAAATAATAACCAGCATCAGCAAAGAAGCACAAGATCAACACAAAAACCATTTGTGTACACCAATAATGAACCTGATGAGAAAGAAATTATGAAAATACCATTCACGGTCCACTTCAAGAAAAATGAAATGCCTCACCAAGGAAGTAGGAATTATCCTCACCAAGGAAGTATGTGTCAAAGAATTAATATTAGAAATTCCATATGACTCAGCTATCAGCCTTCTAGATATCATCCCCAAAGAGCTTAGAACTATCATGATTCATGCATACCAATATTTAGAGCAGCAAAATTCATAATAGCTAAACCCTGGAAGCAGCTATAAACCCATCAACAGACAATTGGATAAAGACAATGTGGCATCTATGTATAATGGAATCCTACTGAGCTATAAATAAAGGGAAATTTCAGACATTTGTAGGAAAATGGATGTACCTGGAAAATACAATGTTGGGTGAAATAAACCAGACACAGGGGCTTAACTACCATACTGTATCTCTTATTTAAGTAAGGTAAAGTACAAATGAGGGGATCAATAAAAGATGGGTAGATGAAGACAAAGGGCAAAAGGTGAGGAGGAGGGGAAGGGGAAATAAGTAGAATAAAGATCTGCCATGTACAGGAACCTAACAACCTCAATGAATGTATATTCCATAAACACGAGCTAAGATAAATAATGTCAATGAGAATGAAAACTGGGAAAGGGGAATTAGAAGAGGAAGGAGGGAGTGGGAAGGGATGAGGAAGAGGATTAAAAAAGAAGGAACCAAGTTGCATTATGTATATGTACCCACGTCCCAAGGTGACTGTAAAAAGAATTTACCTCAAACATGTACTGTACAAAAAAAGAAGGAGAAGAAGAAGAAGAAGAAGAAGAAGAAGAAGAAGAAGAAGAAGAAGAAGAAGAAGAAGAAGAAGCAGCAGCAGCCAGTGTTCCATCCCTCTACTTCCCACAGTAGTAAACACAGCAGTGCACACTGAGGAAGGATTCCACAAGCAGTATTTTTCTACATATTTTGAATAAAGCCAGTACCAGAAACAATACCTACTGAGATTCAAGTTAGCAATATCTGGCGGAATACTGCTTCCAGCATCTGCAAAGCTGTCCGTCATGTCGCCCAACACCAGCATCATTATGGGTAGTGCAGATCCATTGATAAGCGCGGCCAGAGTTCCGAGCACCATGAACAGCTTGTCCAGCCCATCTGAGTAGCGAAACTAAGAAAGAAAAGACATAGGGCATAGGCACAATTAGCACACTTTCATGGATGGTTTGTTCTACCTTAAAATATACCCCAAATCCAAATAATTTTCAGACTACCACTGTTACTAGTTACTACTCCAGTCCAAGCTACTCATTATCTTTGACAACTAGCTTAATTAGAAATAGGCAAATTTTTCTTCTACTGAAATCTCAAGTAATTCTTCTGGACACTGTCTTCTTCTATGAGGTATGATCAGAACTATAAACTTCTTTAATGACTATAATAGAAATAAAATATATGTTGCTCCAGTTTATAAGAGAAATTACTTTTTATGTCATGAAGAAAAATATGACTGGCAATGCCCTTCTAAACACATCAGTTAAGAAGCATTTTGTTGCTTTAAGAGAGTGCCTTTGGTTAAAGATCCAGTGCACAATGGAATTAACATGAACCAAAAATGACTTTTAGCATAGTCATGCCTTAAAAATAAGAGGAAAAAAATTAGCTAGGTGCATGCTTTCCAAGAAACATTTTTCCTAGAAAGACAGAACATGGCCCTATTCTACCAGTGCAGATCCTTGTAATTTCCTTAGTTACGGCAAAGTCACAGAAGAAAGAAAAATTTCTTCAGATATAAAAAGTGATGAAAGAAGATACAGTAAGAAGGGGCTCAGGGACACCTGCAAAATAATTAGTGCTTCTTTTACATAACCCAATGAACTGGTTGAAGATTGAAAAAAAACATGAAAGAAAACCAAAACAAAAATGGGACAAAGATAGTGGTGGTGCCTAAGACAAGTGGTATCATGTGGAAAAACCATGTAGCTACAGGCAGAAGGTTTGCTGTCCAAGGAGGAAACAGGGCACACAGTCTTAGGTCCAGGAAGGAAATGTAAACCCAAACATGGGTCGGTATCAGGTGACATAAAAGACATAGCAACACAAGCAAGCCTGCAGAGCTTATGTATTCTCTGCAAGGAGACAGAAATCAATCCTAAAATTATCTAACAAGGGAACTTAAAGAAACTCAGCAGTAGTGAGTGGGAATAAATCCTGAACAGACAACTGGAAAAATAAAGAGAAGAGCTCTTGCCAGCAGTGAACTGCAGTCCATCAAGCAGGAAAGAAAAAGCTAAGCCAAATCATGAAATGATTAGTGAAAAGATAAGGTTTGGCAAGAAAAAAAAAAAGAAAATATGGCATACAAAGCACATTGATGTTTGAATTTCAACCTTTTCTAGTTCTTCAAGATATAATCAAGTCAGCTCAAGTTTAGGCTCTTGACATAACTTTTCATACCCTCAAAATATTGTCCAATTTACAAACGACAATATAAAGAAGAGAATAATGTTTTGCTATGTTTTTTTCCTTATCTTACGGCTTAAATTTTGGCACTTTGTCTAGACTAGGAATGCATCCTATTCTTTAAACAAACTGAAATGAAGAAGAAATAGGCAGAAAATATTTATCTCCTTTTAGAAACACTAAAAAGTGAACAAAATATTAAATTCATGTATACTCAGAAAAGATAGATTTTTATGCACAGTTTATCACATCACTTTCATTATAAAATATTTTGCCTTGAGAATGTCTCAAAATCAAGCTGGCTATGCATTCAAACACTTGCTGAATGACACATACGTGATGAGAAATAAAGCATAGAGCATCCCCCATGCAGTTTTCTTACCAAAATGCTTAACATGAATGTAAAAGAACATTAGGCCTAACTTTCACCATATAAAACATGCAAAGTATGGAGGATCAGGTTAAATGATAGCAAGGGAGCAATTCATGTAGCCCAGCAGAGGGCACTGTATGCTATAATTGACCTGTCAATGTTCTCTACTAAAAACAGAAACACTTTAAACTCAGGAGAAAAAAATATCTAAATGTCACTGGACAGATTTTGATTTGGACAAATAAAGTTTGGAAGAATTTTTTTGGAAATAATTGAAAAATAAATTGAATGTGAGTGGAACTTTATACAATGTTAAGAAATTATTGTTCATATTGTTAAATACGATCACTACACTGTGCTTTAAAGAAAATTATTTTGGGAAAATATTTGAGAGATACAAACTTGAGACAGGTATGAAACATTATGAAATCTATAATTTCACATGAAACATGCGACAAAATTTTAATTATTGGCTACAAACAATGGGTGAGCATGAATTTTACTTCTCTACCTTTTTACATGCTTCAAAAATTTTATCCTAAAACTTGGTGAAGACAAGATGTTTCTCAAACAGCCAAAAGTGTATCTCATATAGAAAGGAATGAGTTAAAAGTGAATTTAGGTTCAACTAAGATTCCAGGAATGATCACAGAAAGCTGAGAGAATCTGAGCTTTATTTTTCTTTATGTCACAAAACAAGATTGTTTTCTGGAGAGAAAAGTTGTGAAGAAGATTTAAAGAAGGTGGTAAGATAATCCTAACTAGGATAAGAGCCACAATCAAACTCCTCCCTCTATAATTTATTGGGGAAGAGACTTTTGGGGGATGAAAACCTCCATCTGTACACTTTAAAAAATGACAAAAACATGCATACATATAGAGAATCTTCTCTATATGTCTTATGAGAATTAAAATGAAGCTTAGTAACTTTTATTAAGCAAAAACTACAAAATATACAGCAAGCAGCAACTACTTGATTTTGCAAATGTCATAACTCTTCAGGCTTTCACAGTAAAGGAGCAGAAAGTCAAAATGTTAATATATCAGTTGCAATGCTGGAACCTTTTGAAAAAAAAAGGGAAATGGTTAGACATTGATAGGAGAGGTATGGAAGGAGAACCAAAACCACAAAAAGGGAAGCTTTGTCAGTGCTGAAAGCTGAGGGTCAGAATTCCCATGGCAAAGAAATTGAGATTACAGGAAGGAAGGTGGCTTTTGTAACATTCAGCAGGTTAGACGGAAACATGACCATGATGTCCAGACTTGAGGAAAGTTGGTAAAGTTAGTCATTTACTCAAAACTTAAAAATGTTTCATGAGCACCTAATAATGTTAGGTTCTGGATAATGGAAAAAATGAATTCAGTTCTCTCTCCTCCTAAAAGTTATATTCTAGTGCAAATATTTACAAAAAGGAATACTATGTGTATTCAATAATTATTCAACGTCTCAGCATCTATTAAATTCTTACGTACTGTTCAAGGTACATGAGGTCCAACTTTGAAGAAAATATAACAGTGCTTCATCCTCATGGAGCTTAAATTCAGAGAAAAGACAAGCATAAGCAACAGATTTGATGAAGTGGTATTGCATCCCTGTCATCCAGTCACTTAGGGGACCAGGAAGCAAGAAGACTACATTTGAGGTAGGCAGGGCAATGTAGTCAGACCTTGTTTTAAAATAAAACAATGCAGAAATGTTGGGGCTGTAACTCAGGATAAAGGCCCTGGGTTTACTCCCTAGGACAACGATCAGTCAATCTTCAACAAAATACAAAGGGTTGTAGGTTTAGCCCAGTGGTGGAGCACCCTGGGTCCCACGGTTCAACACCCAGTATAGAAAAAAAGGTCAAACACTGGTTAAGTGTTCAGGAGAAATTCCATATAGGGTCATGTGCTACAGTGACAGGCAGGGGTTGCGGGTTTAGTCTGCCCAGTCAGGGACGGCGCCTCTAAGAGACCTTGGGACAGGAAGATACAGTTCATCATGTGACTATTTGAGGACAGAGCATTGCAGACATGAGGAACAAATGCAACACTCATTAGATGAAAATGAGCTTGGTGCATCTCAAGGATTACACGGAATGAACAATTCGGTGAGAACAGAGGAAGGAAAGGAAGTAGCCTGCAGTGTGATCTCAGACCATACAGGGTTATGTATATGTATTTATAGAAAGGAGACAGGGTTTACTCTGAATCTCCCATGTAAATGGGTAGGAAAATTTGGAAAAACTGAAGGAAAGGACTGAAGTAATACAAAGTAACTGCTATGAATGGATCTTTAGAATTGCAAAAGCAGAAGAGGGTTACTAGGAGAAAAGAACACTTGCAAGAATGACCTCTCCAGCAGATGTGAGAAGCAGAGTAAAGCCCCCAATATGTCTACATCCTACTTTTAGGAACCTGGGAATATGTTTCCTGCATGGTAAGAGATACTAGAGTAGTCGAAGATCTTGGGAAGTGGAGAGTATTGCGGGTAAGCCGGGGGGCCTGGTGTAATCTCAGGCGTACTTCTAAGAGGAAAGAAGATCCTCAGAGTCAGTATAAGTTAGAAGCAAGGAATGAGGGCCACTGCTCTAGAAATTTGAGAGCCTTGTAGAAGCTGAGAAGGTGAAGGACACGCCCTCCCCCAGAGGGAACACAATCCTGCTGACAGCTTGCTCTTAGCCTAGCAAGACCTCTGACTTCAGAACCATCAGGTAATAAATTTGTATCATTTTAAGGAACTTAGTGGGTATTTCTCTACAGAACCAATAAGAAATGAATGCAGAGGAATAATAAAGCTGAGCGTGGTGGTACAGGCCTGTAATCCAAGAACTGGGAAAGATGAGGCAGGTAGATCTTAAGTTTAAGGACAGCCTGGGCAAATTAGTAAGACCCTGTCTCAAATAACAACAAAAAAAAAGGGTTTTGGATGTAGCTCAGTGGTAAAGTGTCTCTTGCTTCAATCTTCAGCACCACAAAAAGGCAAGGGGAGGGAGAGGAAAGGGTGAGGGTAGACATGGGGAGGAAAGGGAAAGAAAGAACGATATAAAAGAGAAAAGTCAAAGTTGGAATGAATCAAATGTTGGGGTCAAAGACTGATAAGTTTCAGTTTACAACTCCATAGATACTAGCTGTCTGGGAGCATGAGCCCAAGGTCTTCATCCACAGTGTAATTAAGAGTATGGGAAGGGTTGTGAAACTGAAGAAGTAAAAGCAAGTTCAGTCTAGGACAACTGATAAAGATACTTGGAAATGACTGTGCAAAGCTAGAAGCCTGTAGACACTATCAAGTAAAAAACTAAAGAGCGTGAAGGGAATCTGCACAAGGTGACATCACAAGAGCTAACAGAAGAAAGAACACCAAGGACAGTGTCAGGCTGGTAGAAGGCAAAGCTGGAATTTAACTCATCCACTCAATTTCCTGAGTGAACCACTATAGGTGAGAGACAGCTAGAGGGAAATGGCTCCAAAATCTCCAGTAATGGTGGAAGGAAAACGAAGGGAAAAGGAGAGAGAGGAAGGGAGGAGAGGAGAGGGGAGGGGAAGAGGAAGAGGAAGAGGAAAGGAAAGGAAAGGAAAGGAAGAGGAGAGGAGAGGAGAGGAGAGGAGAGGAGAGGAGAGGAGAGGAAAGGAAAGGAAAGGAAAGGAAAGGAAAGGAAAGGAAAGGAAAGGAAAGGAAAGGAAAGGAAAGGAAAGAAAAGGAAAGGAAAGGAAAGGAGAAAAGCAATTAAACAGGAGAGTTGTTATGTGGCTCCCCAAAGCCTCATGTGGTCATAAGTGGGACTTTTCATAGGTGCCTGGATCTAGGCTGTGTGATGCTGAGATCTAGGGTATGCAACTGCTAAATTAGTCCACTGATTGGTTTGGCATAGTTCCAGGTGTGGGTAATGGGAAGGTTCACCTTGGGTGTGAGTGCTGCCCAAACTAATGGCGCGTAGTTTGATAGAAAATAAGGGACAGAAAGAGGGTGCTATTGTTGTTTGCTTGCCGCCTCACTACTTTACTGCTTGCTACCTTGATGACTTCTGTCTTCTGCCTGCCCTGAACTGTTTCCCTCTGTGATGCCACCCTGCCTTAGAGTCAGCCAACTATGAACTGAAATGGCTACAAACTGAGTCAAAACAAATTTTCCTCCTTTAATTTTAGGTGATGGGCATTTTGTCTCAGCAATGAGAAAAAGTAACTAAAACAAAGGTCAAACCTTGAACTAATGAACACCGTGATGAAAGATTGATAGATTGTAATTTACATATCTAGAGATGGGAGCTGTCTAGGAAGATGAACCCAAAGTCCCCTGCACACAGGTAAAAATGACCAGGAGTACAAGGACTGGGTGGAAGAGGAGACTGCAGAGGTCAAAGGAGGTCTGATCACTCATAAAGACACTAAAATACTCAGTAGAATAACTGTAGCACAGGTAACTGAAGTGAAAGCAATCATAACCTGAAGTCCTCAATGAAAAAGGAGTAACTAGAAATTGGTAAAGGGTACCTCTGAAAATGGGTAGAAGATAGTGTAATTCTGCAGAGTGCAACTCAAATGAGAAAAAGGGTTTGCATGAAGATCAAACACTGCTTGAAAATGATTGTAGAACTAGAGGACACCCACTACTGGAATAAAAGATCAAGGAACTCTAACTTCACAGTCAAAGAAGACACAAGTAAAAGCAAAAGAGCTGGTATGAAAACCTGTGCACTGTGGCATCACAAGAGCCAGGGGAAGAAATAATCTGATGGACAATGCCAAAGGCTGCTGAGAAGTAGAATCTCATAGTAAAATTGAGTCAGTAGACACTGCATTGAAAGGAGTCTTGCTGTCATTAGAAAGACCTACACACAAGGTAGGTTTTAGCTACCATCAGGAGCTTGGATTTGGGGAAGATTACCACAACTCACACTAATAAGTGTGACCAAACTATTTGTACAAACAATGTGTTCATGCCAGACGTTTGCTATCCTTATAAGTCTGAAGTTTTGGTACATGCTAGACAGAAAGTGCCTACGGAGTCATCCTTCAGTAAAAATGTTGGGCACCAAGGGCCTGACAAGCTTCACTGATACGCAGTGTTCCACACATTGTTGCAACCCACTGCTGTGGAAAGCAGGTGTTCCCAGCGTTAACTACACAGGGAATGTGTGCCTGGTTCCTGCTGGATGTCTTTTTAGGTGACACTTGCCACTGCAGGTTGTACTTTGTATTTTTTAGTACATAGAGCAGCAGTATTGCAGCCAGTGAAACACACCTGAGGTGCGATAACTGCTAACTGAAAACTTTCTCAGTATTAGCTGCCAGCAGGAGGACACTGATTCCTGTTGAATCCTACTAATATGCCACAGAATCTGGAATTCATGGACATCTCTGGTACATGGGTATTAGTCATAGCTGAAAGTGGCTATTAATATACATTGCCAATAACATCAACCACACAGCATTAACCTTTCTGATGTTGTCTTTGTGTTTACAGATTTTACATACATGTTATGTTCACATTCACAGTTTTTTGTTTTGACTGTTCAGGAAAAAGATGTGAGGAAAAGTCACCATACACTTCCCCAGGAGGCTCAGAATGAACTGCATCTATCCTAGCCCTGCCACGTGTCCTGAGGAAGTTCATGCCTGGCCTGAGTTTTTTCATTTGTAAAAGTGTCATGATAATAGCATCTGTGTCATATGGAGTTTCCAGAGTTAAGTAAGTGACTTTGTATATAAATTACTAAGAACAATCCCTGGCACATTGTGCTCTGTCAATTTTATTATAGCTGCCTCACATTCATACTCTGGATTTGTATTCTTTTGCAGCTTGTTATGTTACACTTTCTGTTACATTTTCTAAAGTAAATCCTTTGGGTTAAAATTTTTAACCTATAAATAACAAAAGCAGAAGTGTAGGGCTGGAGGTATAGTTCAGTGGTACAGTGTGTGCTTAGCAGGTGTGAGGTCCCAGGTTCAATCCCCAGCACACATACACACAAAAACAAACACAAATCTACAAAAGACAAAGGTTTTTTCTCAAAATGTTTAAATAAATAAATACAACTTATATAAAAAATTCTTTCTGTGCAAGAACATGCTAATCTAAACAATCTTAAACAAGCACTGCCACTCGTCTATTCAAATTGTCCTTCTGTGAATGACTGAGCACTTGGTCTCAGCACCCTGAAACTGGAAAGGAAACCAGTGTCAGACCAAGTGTGGTGGCAAAGTCACAGCAGTAAAGTCACGGCAGCACAGGAAGGTGAAGAGGATGTCAGATAACCACAGAGATCTCTGTGCAAAGGTCACATGGGTGGTTTTCCCTGTCTACACCCACTCTTATACTCAGTTTACTGAAATCTACTTGCATGACTGCCTCAGCACTTCTCACCATTTAAAAAGATGTCTAGTATGTAATGAGTGAAATAAACGTGTGTACTGCATGACTTAATTGATTCCGTAGTCCCTAAAACAGTTCACCTAGACAGTTCACCTAAATTCATGTAACTTTATTCACTTAGAAAAACGGAACTAAAGATTCAGGTACAGAGACAGATCATCAATAACCACCCTCAACTACAAAATTCCTGTGTTATCCCAAGTAGAGTTAAAAGGAAAACTTCTAAACAACCACCATGGACCTAGAAAATGAAACTAAGGTTTTCAACTACTAGACTTTCAACTTCCAGCACAGAGGAAAATGGACATACACTAAGTTACAGTAATAAATAATCCTCTCCTACCTTTTATCATACTGGAAACTTGAGACTTTGACCTTGAACATGCCAGAATTTCAGAGCCACTTAAGACAGCAAGAAATGTAGCAACTTCTTCTATCAAGATAACAAAGATCATTCCTAGGAAAATACTTCTCTAGACAACAGACTACTGGCAACATAATTCATTGGGAGAATACTAAAATATGCATCAGGAGTGATGGTTGTAGGAATGCAATCCTCATGGCAAGCTATGATAAGCATTTCATAGGAAATAAGCTAAATCCAATTCATTTTGGATCCCCATTGCCATACTCTTTAACAAACTATTATACCAGGTAAAATGTCTCTTTTCCATGAAGTAGAAGTCGAATGTTCAAATTATTCAAATTATGAAATAAATTCAAAACTCACCATTGCAAACACACTGACAGTTGGTTTCTTTTCCTTTTTACTGAAAAAATAGGAAACAAATCATTGAAAATATTACAAATTACAGAAAAACTTTAAATTACCAAACTAATTTATAGACTGTATTATGTAAAGACAAAAAAACATGTCCATAGTATATTATTTGGTAAAAACAAGTTATTAGTAAAGTATCATTTATGAACTTTAAATATAACTAGGTTTAAATACATATAAGAAATCTGCATATGTGGTTGTCACTAGATATAGGAATTTCTAGAAAAATATTTTCTTTCTTGTGTCTTGGGTATTTTCTAAATTTTGATGATGAATTTATAGAGCACATCTTTGCTAATTAGAAAAATACTGCTAAAAATATTTTCCTATTTTTATTACAAATGGAAAAATATTCATGGTCCCAGAAATCAATCTACTTAATGTCCATCAAGGTAATTCTGGTAGATATACTATCTACTCCCTAAGTATTATTCTTAATCATTACCTCTAACAGAGAGCAGTAGAGATCAGCCCTTGGGCATCATTAGTTTAAGATAAAAATTAATTAAATCACTTATGAGAAAATCTAATTTTGAAAGGATGTCTGGAGTCCAAAGAAGACTATTACAGAAATAAATGCAATCTAGAAGGATCATGACTGAGGAAAGATATTCTGTAAAATGGGGAAAAGTGGTCGTTAGGTATAAAAAGGCCAACAATTATTTGAGCCCAGATTCCAATTATTCTGAGTAGCCCACTTTCTCCACTGCTTGTAACTGCCATCAAGGATGTGAACACAATCTAACGAGAGCACTCCAACCTCATTTCCCGTATATATAAAAAGACTACTTTAGAAAAACAGCAGCACTATTTTTGTACAGAATTTTAAATTCATCTTTTTGTTGTTTACATTAAATGAAGTCTGAAGAGATGAAGAGACTTCTAAAGAAAAAACCCCAGGGCTTATTCCTTTTGGCTTTGGAGTGATGTTAAATCTATGGAACTGGGCAAGAATTTCAGGCTTGGTGCCAGCCTATTCCTAATACAGGCATATCCCCACACCAGGATGAGAAGATGGAAATGGCCATAGGTGATTGAGTTTGAGCTTTGAGGCCGTTATTTAGTTAGTTATCTAAAACTGATGCTATTTTGAAGAGCTTTATTATTTAGACAGTAGCTAAGAAAGCGCTCCCACACATTGTAAACATCTCTGAGAAAGGCACATTTTTGTCCTTTTAGAGATGAGAAAATCGCAGAAAAACAGAGAAAGTTAACTTGTCCAAGATTCAACTGCTGGAACAAAGACAAGATTTAAACTATGCAGTCTGCTCCCTGAATACCAACCAAGTTGTACAGTGTGACCTCCAATTTGTGAAATACAGTACTAAACTGCAGGGAATATACTTTTGCGAGACTCTCACATCTCCTAGATTTGTCACTGATCCTCACTAGCAGGAAACCTGAAGCCTACAAAGGCAAACTGCTCATCAAATGTCATTCTAATAATTTTTTTCAAGCACAGATACTCCAGAAAATACTATTATCCCACCACTACCAAGTAGCATAGCCTAGCGCTCTTTCACAATAGACTAAAATCAATGGTGACGTAGCCAGCAGTAGACAAGCACTTGAGTAGCATACAAGATCCAAAGTTGGACCCCAGGATCACAAAAAGGAAAGAAGATAAACCCTAATGAGCACAATTTAATAAGTACTTACAAAAAAAATCTCTAGTTCAAAAAAGTTTGAAAGCAATTATAAAAATAAAAACGTGCAGTATCAGTCTTCATTATCATTTCCCACTACATAACTTCAGCAATTCTGGATCCAATACACCCAACTGCTTGTGCCTTAAAAACACAGTACTTAATCTACCATGTTAGAAAGAAAAAAAGATAAAAATAAAAAGTAGACGATCCACTCTATTCTGTGGAGTCTTTATGTGTATATGAAAAGTTATGAAAATTTTCAAATAAACAGAAAAATTGAAACAGTAGTATACTGACTGCCCATATGATTCACTTAGATTTATCAACGACTAACATTTTACCACACTTTTTCTATAAGGAAGTGTACATTACCATTTATTAATATTCTGTTGAACCACTTAAATGTAGGTTGCAGGCATTATAGCAATCTACACGCTTTGCTTCCCCTATCACAGCTAAGAGAATTAACATTAATTTTGATACTATCTAACATCTAATCCAAGTTCAAATTTTCTGGAATATTTTTTATGGATGTTTTTCTTTATGTACTCTAATTTTGCCAGAGTGCACACACACTACATTTGATAATTTTTTTTTTACAGTCTTTCAACTAAGAAGTCCTCTCCTTTTCTTTTTTTTGAACATTGACTCTTTTGAAGGAACAGGAGCAGTTTCAGAATATACTACATTTTGGATATATCACTTTCAAACTGAGTATAAATGGAGATGTACAGAAAATGTAAACTACACTCCATAATGGAGAAGTTGCTATAAAAAAACAATGTGAACTTACTCATAATTTTGACTACATGTGCAACTTATTATATCTTGGTTATATCACTCTATGAAATTATACAAATTAATCTCACCTGTTACTTTTCATTTTTAATATTCATTTCAGAACATTTTAAATTATAAATATGACTCCCATTATATTTCTATTGTATAGCACCAATTTAGAACCCTAATTGGGTTCACCTTAAATATTATGATAACTTGATAAAGACTTATGAAGAAATGAATCCAATGGTGGCAAAAATTTAAAAATGGGAAGGGAAAAAAAAGAATTGAGATGTGGTCTGTACATGTACCAATTCCCCATGATGAGTGTAATCAATATGTACTATGAACATATGCTAATAAAAATAAAAATTTTTAAATGTTCTTGGGTGCACAGCATCTATATGGTGTTGTGTACTCAACTCCTATCACACGCAAAGCAGCTTCCTGGTCTCTTTCTGCGTAAGTGAAGCTAAGTCTCACCACGAGTTTGAAGTGCTAACTGTAAACTTTCTCACTAGAAAATCACATTTTTCTTCTTCACATTAGTAAAAATTGAGGAGATAATTATTAGATACAAGTTTTCGCTGAACAGTTTAGGATTCACTGACAGTACTTGCCTGAAACAATTACAGTGGACCCTTAAACGAACAATTTGGGTTATGACCAGAATTTTAGTGTTAACTTAGGACCAAAATCTTGAGTTATGACCCAAATGCCAGCAGACTGTGCTTCCAGATGGTCTCAGATATCTATTTAACCCTTAAAGAGTTCTGGAAGGAACATGACAACATCCTTTCCTGTATGGGGTTAATTGAGAAATCCTGGGCCAATGTCTCTCTAAGGACACTGAGATCTGCTGTATATGGGAGAGACTTCGAAGGTTGTGTAGAGGAGCCGGGGCCTTCTATCAACAACTTGATTACTACTAGCCCTCAGAACAGATTGAGTTCCTAAATCAACGGTCCACAGTATAACAGTGCAGGTTCCATATGACAGAAGAATTGTTTTGTGAAGAATATTCCTTTATTTTCTTTACCTCTCATACCCTCTCAGTTTCCTTCTTCTCACAATATTTTCACAGATCCCTCAACTATACTGTGCTCAGCATCTCACAGTAAATTATGGCTACTGTTTTCTCTTATGCTCAGTTTGTCCAGGACTTGGCCAGTAGAGGCCCCTTCAAGCCCCTGCTCCTCCATCGCCTCCACTCAAATCCACTTTCTTGCTCTGGGTACTAAAAGATACCCTCAACTTCCTTTCAGACCTGTATGAAGCCACTTCTTCTCAGTGGGACCTCGTCTATTTATCGGGAGATGGTTTTTACAAGCCAGGTTGTGGCAGGAAGAATGCTTCTTTCTAATGTCCTTTTTAGTGGACTGAAAACGAACCATACTTGATTGATTTCTGCTTTGTATTTTTTTCTCTTATATTGAAAAGCTTGGTTTCTAATTCTGTTAATATACTTACTACTACATTTTATCTTACAGTGTGCATTCCAATTTTCTATTAATGATGAACCTATAAAATTAAAACTTTCTTTATATGCTGTGATCAAAATTTACTTAAGAAAATTATTTTCTCTCTGTCGTTCCATTACCAACCTTATAGTCATTTCCAGTTAAAATGAAACAAAAACTATCTAACCATAGCTTTGGCCTTCTGTATCCTTCTGCCGCTCCATAAACACGCCACGTTTATGAGGGCGTTTATCAGAAGGAAGATACTGAACCACAGAGCAGAGATCGGGGATCACGACTGACACTGCTTGTAAAGCGGATGATAACAAAACCAAAAAGGATGTGTGCCTCGGCCTGTCTGGGGCCAGAAAGCTGCAGACGACCTCACCAAGACCCAGGGAGGACGCACATGCAGGCTCCAACTCAGCCAAGGCACCAGGGGACGGCATGACTTCAATAACCACTACCACCAGTCACCGTTTATATCTGCGCTGGAAGCTAGAAACAAACGGCCCCAATCCCTCAAACTATGTAAACTATGAAAGCGAAACAAACCCGCTACCTTTTCTTTCCCAGCTTCAAGTTCTTCCCCGCTTTTCCATCGGAGTCCCCATCCCGATCCATGGTGACCTGCGGAGAAACCACAGCGCACAGCTGCAGGGGCCAGGAGACCCTGTGGCCCGATCCCCAAACTCCCAGGAGGGAGCTTGCCCTGGCGGGGCGGTGGGGCAGGACCTCACCCGAGTTCCCGCGGGTCCCCCACCCGGCGCCATCCCACGGGCAGGGCTTTCTCCAT
>RJWM01037941.1:0-17074 GCA_004363535.1 Dasyprocta punctata | reverse complement strand
CCAGCAATACAAGCATTTGTAACCCAGTTGCCATGAACCCAGCAGGTCCTCTCGGCAAGCAGAACGCTGGGGGGGGCGGTGCGTGATTCATAGCCTGCGCACCGGCAGCAGTATGGGACGCAAGTCTTTCTCTCCTCCTGGAGTCCGCTTGGTCGCGCAGACTCACCAGGGGGGTAGGCGGGCTTGCTTGTGGTTGCGGCCTCTCGGCCCAACATGGAGGGTTCACAGAAGTCACATAGTTCTCCCCCTGGGCTCCGCATGGTCGCGCAGACTCACTAGGGGGGTAGGCGGGCTTGCTTGTGGTTGCGGCCTCTCGGCCCAACATGGAGGGTTCACAGAAGTCACATAGTTCTCCCCCTGGGCTCCGCACGGTCGCGCAGACTCACTAGGGGGGTAGGCGGGCTTGCTTGTGGTTGCGGCCTCTCGGCCCAACATGGAGGGTCCTCTTTCTTTCTTTTTTTTTTTTTTTTTCCTTTTGTCTTTTTGAGACAACGTTTTGCTATGCAGTTCAGGCTAACCTTGAATTCACTTTGTAGCCTAGGGTGGCCTCAAACTCACAACAGCCCTGCCTCAGTCTCCCGAGTGCTATGATTACAGGCATGTGCCACCAGGCCTGGCAGAACTGATACATCTTTTTTAAATTTTTAATATTTAAAATTTTGCCTCTATAAGGAAAGTACAAAGTGGGGAAATGAGTAGAAGTAAAGCCAAAGAAAGGAAACTGAAGCAGAACAGGCCTGACATTTCCTCTAGAGTGTACAGGAGGATCAGAGCCAGTCTGTCTCAGTGAAACCTGTCCTCCAAGTCTTGAGACCGGCCACCAGCCTAGCCCCATTTAAATGGTGGAAGGAGTCCCGGTGTTATTACAAGCATGTATATTTTCTAAGTCTGTGCTATATTCATTTAAGAACCATTTTATAGAAGTTTATATTAAAGTCTGCAAGTCTGCTGGCATGTTCTAATATTCTCTTTAGCATTGTCTAAATACAGTCAAGCAAGGAGTACCAGTAAATTTAGCAACCAATTTAAATGCAACATGTACAAGAACAAAATAATAAAATGTCCTATTAGAATTGATATATCTTTAAACAGAACAAAAATTGTGTTGCTTTCTTGTCCCTCAGCAGTGCTTCCTCTGCTGTTGCTGTGCTTGGAATCTTGGCCTCCTTTTCACACTTCCAGGGTAAAAACAGCTGCAGAAGATAATTCACTTTTGTGAAATTTTCTTCCTCTCTAAAGTTTTACCCCTAGTTCTTGTCTCAAGACACCGCTGACTTCAAAAAGATGACCTCTGTATTTTACATGTTTTCTGCTGAAGAACAGATTAGCTCTTAAAAGTAGAAATGATTGCTTTGACTTTTAAATATTTTCAAGTGTCTCCTATCAAAAGCATATCAAACCCATTCTTTTTTCTTTTTTTTTTTTTTTTTTTTTTTAATCTTTTTGAGACAGGGTCTCACTGTGCAATTCAGGCTGGCCTTGAGCTCGCTTTGTAGCCCAGGCTGATCTCAAACTTGCAATGATCCTCCTCCGTCAGCCTCCAGAGTGCTGGGATGACAGTGGTGCACCACCACACTTGGCTATCAAATCCATTCTTGGTCATATACTTCCCACTTGGTACTTTCTATCAACAAAATAGTTTCTGTCTCCATAAATTAACTTCTTTGATTTTACTAAGTCCAAAGGATAATTCTGATTCTCATTTTATGTGATCTCTTAGCTGCGTTTGACTTGATTACTTTCTCCTTTTTGAAATACTCTCTTCCCTTGACATTTATGATACAGTGTTTTCTTGGTCTTCCTTAAAGCTCCGTGGGTTTTTCTTTTTTTCTTTTTTCTTTTTTTTGGGTCACAAATAGGATTTTATTTATCACTATTAAAAATCTGGATTTTTAAACAGACTTTTGGACTGATGGTTCATATTCATCAGCTCATTCAACTTTAGCTCCAGATTCATCCCTAGTAGCTTTTCCAGAGCTACTACCTTCACCATGAAGCTCCATGAGTTTTCCAAATTCAAACTTGGGCTTCTTCAGCATTTTTACTTTTCTGTCAAAGACATCATGAAGAGGATAAATACACTGGCAAACCTTATCTGTGTCTCTCTCAATGCTGCCTGGAATCAGTTTATTGACCACTTCCTTCAAGTGATTTGTCTGCACCTCTCGGGTCATGATTTTCATCATCTTCTTCTGGATTTGGCAGACCTGTTGGGTGATGAGCACAAGAGGTGTCCCGTATCTGATTGTTGCATTTTTCAGTAAACACCAACACAGAACAAATGAAGCAAGTAATCATCGGTAGTCTTGACATCAAGCGCTTTGATCATAGTCTGCTATTTTTTGACCATGGACCACATTTTGTCATGGGTGAGATCCATGCTGTGGAAGTTAGTTGGACAGTTTTTGCCCTGAACATCTTTAGTAATTAACTTGAACTTTCTTTTTCTTTCTTTTCTTATTTTTTATTTTTTGTCAGTACCGAGGATCGAACTCACAGCCTTGTGCCTGCCAAGCAGGTTCTTAAGCCACTGAGCCAAACCCCAGCCCTATTTTTTTTTTCACGTCAGACTGGTAATGTGCCAACATCGTAACAAGTTTTGAGGGAGGCACATCTCATGCATGGAGCATGAACACCCAATCATCACGCTCATGAACCAAAGGATCTCCTATTTTTTGAGACAGGGTCACACTATGCAGTTCAGCCCAGCCTTGCTCATGTTGTAGCCTAAGCTAGCGAACTCACAACGCTTCACCTACCTCAGCCTCCCGAGTGCTGGGATTAAAGGCGTGCACCACCATGCCCAGCTAGTTTGAATTTTCTAAAGGCAACTTCATTATTCTGCAGATCAGCAAGGCTCACTTCAAACACACGACCTTTGAGCCCATCAGATGCAATTTTAGTTCTGTGAGTTCTAGTGACTAGTATTTTTCCAGTGTTTCTTATGTTGTACATAGCTGGTGCCTTCACGTCATACCAGTGTTGTTTAGAAAGTGGATCACCTTTAATCCCAGCACTCGGGAGGCTGAGGTAGGCGGAGCGTTGTGAGTTCGAGGCCGGCTTGGGCTACAACGCGAGCGCAAGGCTGGCCTGAGCTACATAGTGCTACCCTGCCTCAAAAAACCAGGGCCGAGAGTTTGGCTCAGTGTCTTAAGCGCCTGCTCTGGCAGGCGCGAGGTTGTGAGTTCAATCCCTGGTGCCGCAAAAAAAAAAAAAAAGAAAGTGGATCAACCACTTTCTTCTTGGCTCCCTTTTTGCCACCTTTCATAAAGTGCTTGTTCTTGCCTACTGCCACAGTGCTGCTCAGGGAGCCAAAAGGGCGAATTTTTCTCTTTTGCAGACTCACCTACTCCTTTTTTACAAATGCTGTGAGTTATTAAAGATTTGGAGCTAAGTCCTCCTCTTTTAACTCTACCTTCCTTAGTGACGTTACCAAGATTAGGCTTTCAGTTACTACCTGTATTTAAATATCACAGAAGCCGGGTATGGTGGCGCACTCCTGTAATCCCAGTACTCAGGAGGCTGAGGCAGGAAGATCATTGCAAGTTCCAGACCAGTCTGGGCTACAAAGTGAGCTGAAGAAAAACCTGAACTGTATAGCGAGACCCTGTCTCAAAAATAAGACTAAGTAAATAAATAAATAAATAAATAAAATTAAAAAATATATATATCGTACAAATTTGTGTCTCTGGTTTTGACTTTTCACCCACTATAACCATTTACCTAGTTGATAACTAGGATGGCAAGAAAAGCATTTCAGACTCAAAATGTCTCAAAAACAATTTATGATCAATTCATAATTCATTTTAAAAGCTAAACATTTAAAAGTCATTCATAAAATCTCTTTATTTTTGTTTCGGGTTGCTGGGGATTGAGTCCAGGATATTGCACATACTAAGCACATGCTATACTTTGGAGCTATAGTGCAAGCCTCTCAATTGCCTTCCTAATGTAGAGTGTCCTCATCTCTTTTGTAGATCAGTATAAGGACCACCTTATTCCCCCCTCTTACAGCATGGTCCTCTTGCTCATCTTTTAGGATAATGCAGTCTTTCAGCTATTTAAATATATCTTATTCTCCTGGGACAGTACAGTTTTGCTGCTGCTTCCTTTGCCTGAAATGTTATCTCTCAGATTTCTCCTTTCCTTTTAAGTCCTTTGCTACCTTCAGATTTCAGTTCTATCATTACTTACTCAAGAATATTTTCCTGAATAACTTATTGCTCCCTTTTATATGCTCTCATTGCACCATAAAATTTTCTGTTACAGCATTTATCAATGTAATTTTCATTATTTATTTAATTAATTAATTTATTATTTTTTTTTGTGGCACCAGGGATCAAACTCACAACCTCGTGCCTGCGAGGCAGGCACTTAGGCCACTGAGCCAAACTCCCAGCCCTAGTATATTGAGACAGGGTCGCACTATGTAGTTCAGGCTGGCCTTGCTCACATTGTAGCCCAAGTAGGCCTCAAACTCAGAACGCTCCTCCTACCTCAGCCTCCCAAGTGCTGGGATTAAAGGTGTGTGCCACCACACCCAGCTTTAATTTTCACTATTTTAACAAATTACTACTAGATTGTAAGCACTAGCAGAGTAGGAACCCTGTGTGTCTGATCACCATTGTGTTTCCTGGCACTTCAATATACTGCTTAGCGTCTAGTAGGCATTCAGTAAATATATGTTGAGTGCACTGATTACTTCTCTCCCTTCCCATAGCTGAAGTGAAGCGTGTTGGAGATACACTTTTAGGAATGGCAACACAGTGTGTGCAGGTGAAGAATGTGGTGAAGACCTCGCCTCAGACTCTATCTAACCTCTGCCTCAAGATCAATGTCAAACTTGGTGGCATTAACAACATCCTAGTCCCACACCAGCGGTATGAACTCTGTTATCTACTTATTGTTGTCAAGGTATCCTGCTGGGGATTGATGAAGGGACAGGATGCTGGCCAAGCAGACCAAATTAAGCAAGAGGGCAAAGAGCAGAGTGGGTGCTGGATAGTGCCAGGCAGAAATGACCCAATTCCTCACCATTTTGTTTTCTCTTCCTTGCTCAGCTCTGCTGTCTTTCAACAGCCAGTGATATTCCTGGGAGCAGATGTTACACACCCTCCAGCAGGGGATGGGAAAAAACCTTCTATCACAGCAGTAAGTAATAACGCTTCAGCTTTCTAGTAAGGTTGTCCTCTTAACTCTGAATCCTAAAGAACACATATGATTTCCTTCTCTCAGCCCTAGCTCTTGACCCTTCACAAGATCTTCTGTGTATTTTTGGGGCAAAGAGTAGTAAAAATATGGCTGGTAGCCAGAAACACAGCCCAATCTCCCATCGTTGTTCCACATTCAGAATTTTCTCTTTCCACACCAGCTTTTTAGATGTAGGGGAGTGAGTCTAACTTTTTCTGAAATTCCTTTAAAAAAAACAACAGTTAGAAGCAGGACATGGTGATGCACACCTGTGAACCTAGCACTTGGGAGGCTGAGGCAAGAGGATCACTGAGTTTGAGGACAGCGTGGGCTACATAGTAAGTTGAAGGCCAGCCTGAACTGCCTAGTGAGCCCTTGTCTCAAAAAACAAAAAAAGTGTTGCTGGGAATGTCCTTCCCTCTGCTCCTATTCACCTTCCATCCATCTAGTAGATTAAATATCTCTCCATTTCCACTCCTGACTTTTTTGTTCCCTGTCTGTAAGGGGCTTCCAATTGCTAGGGATCTAGTTTTCCTTCTCAACTTCTATTTCCTCAACCTTTGCATTTCTTTAGGCACGTTGGTCTCATATTGCTAAATGTAGGCAAACCTTCTAATGTACTCATCCTGGATTTCCTTGTGAGCATCCTTCCTAGGCTGTGGCTATTGTCCCCTTTGAAGATGACATTACTCCCATCAATTATGAGAACATTGTCACCATAGTCATACTTCTTGGGTAGATTAGCACTTGAATGGAAGAAAAGATAAACCTGGCCTGCCTGGATAAGGTTGTTTGATTTTGGTGTCAGATCTTCACATTCCCCTCTGCAAGGGGCTAGAGCTAAGCTTTGTGCAGAGTTCTCAGTATGTATGGCCATAGCACTGAGAGCAGGTATTCTTATCAGATGGATTAAAATTCCACATGCGTGGTATAACAGTTTGAAACTAGGGCTCATTGAATCCCACCCAGGCCCTGTTCATGGTGTAGCAGTTCTCTTGCTAAGAGGCTTTCCCCCAGATGTCCAGTCTGACAGTGAGGGAAAGTAATATCCTGAAGGCTGATCCTTTCTCTTTGATTGTTAGGTAGTAGGCAGTATGGATGCCCACCCCAGCCGATACTGTGCTACTGTGCGGGTGCAGCGACCACGGCAGGAGATCATTGAAGACTTGTCCTACATGGTGCGCGAGCTGCTCATCCAGTTCTACAAGTCTACCCGCTTCAAGCCTACCCGCATCATCTTTTATCGAGATGGGGTCCCTGAAGGCCAGCTCCCCCAGGTAGGGCCCACAATAGGTAGAGAAAATTTTCATGTTGAGGCCAGAGGGCTAGGGATTGCTTCCTTTTCTAAACTATTAGCACTAGGAGGTGTGGTAGACTTGGGAGTAGCATCACAATTGATGGGTGGAGTTTCTAAGCATCTATGAACCTTCTTATAGTAGAAGCCCTCAGTGCCTGTTTACTGGCTGATACATGCTGAAGACTATTTAGACCAGTGGGTTTCTTTTTTTCCCTGCAGCCGCCAAGATCAGTCTTTCTCAGATGTTAGCATACATTGGTATCGTGGTGGGGGTGGCTATTAAAACAGCTTTTGGGGTTCTTCTCTTAGCGTTTCTGTTTTAATGAATCTAGGGAATAGCCTTCGAGTTTGCAATTCTGACAAGTTTAGATGATGTTGCTGGCCCAGAAACAACAGCTTGAGAACCACTGCTGTGGACCTTCCTTTATAATGTTCCTCCTGTTTATTCTCACTGCCAAGCGTTCATATTCTGTTGTTTAATATAGAATACTAAACTCAGTTTTTAAATCTTTTTTTTTATCTTTTAATGTTTTCGTGCTGAGTATTCAACCTAAGCCCTTACATGTTAGGAAGGCACTCTACCACTGAGTTACGTACCCATCCCTTGATAACCATTTAGTAGTATGATGACTGTTTTTTTTAGCACATACATCCTATGTACTGTGAATTATGCTAAGCACTTTACATATGTTCTATTTAATTCTTACAATCACTATGAAATAATGTTTTAAATTCTCATTTGTAAGATGAGGAAACTGAGGTTTAAAATGTTTTTGGAAATGCTAAATAATTCTTTATTGTTACTCAAGCTAATAAATGGCAGAAGTGAGATTAAGATACATTGGCTTCATTCCAGAATCTATTACTCTTACCCATCATGCTCAGTCTCTCCAAGTCATCCAGTATTTCCTAATATAGCAGACAAATTTACCATATCATTTCTTTGTTCAGAAATGTCTAGTAATTTCACATAGCCTTGGATTAAAATACAACTGCTTAGCAAAAAAAGAAAAAAATAAAAGCAGTTATTAAGCTCTACTATGTTTTCTTATGCCTAAATGATCTGTCTTTGTATTTATCTTTGTCTTCACAATGACTTTGTGAGGCAGTTCTTATTAGTAACAATAATAGATGTGGAAAAAATGAGAGAATCCTAAAAAGCATGGATTTAAGACTAGTTGTGGCTGATTCCAAAGTCCATCATTTTCTACCATACATTTTTTTTTGGAGGTGGGGCTGTTGCTGCTGAGGCTTGAATCCTAGGTTTTGTGCATACTAAACACATGCTCTACAACTGAGCTACACTCCCAGCCCCTACCATCCTTTTGGCTTTCCGTATCTGACATCCATGGCCACAGGCAAATGTTGTCTGTGATTATTGACCTGTAGTGGCTTCTTTATTTTATTTTAGTTTATTTAATTTATTTTATTTTATTTTTTGTGGCACTGGGGTTCAAACTCACAGCCTCGAGCCTGCCAGATAGGTGCTTAAGCCACTGAGCCAAACTCCTGGCCCTTGTTTTTTGAGTCAGGGTCACACTATGTAGCTCAGGCCATCCTTGGGCTCACATTGTAGCCCAAGCCAGCCTCAAACTCACAATGCTCCTCCTACCTCAGCCTCCCGAGTGCTGGGATTAAAGGCATGCACCACCACGCCCAGTTTGTAGTGGATTCTTTAATTAGTCCATTTTACTGTAATTCTGTTTCTTGGTAAGATTGTATTCATCCACTTTCCACCCATCCATTCAGTAATTACATATTTACTTTGGTCTGGTGGTCCAAATCCTGTCTACTCTTGGAGCTCACAGGCAAATTCCCATATCTTCTTGATCCTGGAATTGACTTACCTTTGGACATTGCAATTTTAGTGGTTATTTGTGAACTTTGGTTTTGAGTACTGATGTTAGATCTCTTTATGCGTGGGTACCAAGTAGGTGCTCTCTTCTGATGAGAAGCCCTTTAGTTAAGGTGTTACAGGAACATATCAAATAAACTGAATGTAAGGGTGATTTTGGTAGGAAGGGCATATCATCTAATTGTTGCATATCTGTTTCTAAAGAAAGGCTGAGCAAAAAGCCATATTGCAAGTGATATTCTTTAAGTGCAGACAGGCTTGTAAACTCACGAGGAGCTGGTTTTTGTCTCCTTCTTCACCCTGTGTCTAGATCCTCCACTATGAGCTGCTGGCCATTCGTGATGCATGCATCAAACTGGAAAAGGACTACCAGCCTGGGATTACTTATATTGTGGTGCAGAAACGCCATCATACCCGCCTTTTTTGTGCTGACAAGAATGAACGAGTGAGTGAGGGATTGAGAAAGCCACCAGTACCCTCATTCTGCTTCCCTTATCTTGATAGGGAAGAAGCCCTTGAGAAAAAGTCTGAAATTTTAGTGCTTGTCCTGTGTATCCTGCCTGGCTTCTTCCTTCCCCATGGCTCTTGTGATCTATCCTCTACCACCTTCTTCCCTTAGTGTCCCCCTTCTCCCCTCCTTCCCTTATACTTCCTCTCCCTCCTCCTAGCTCCTTGGCCTAGACCCTATATATAGACCATCTCTCAGAGAAGGGAAAGGGAACTACCATTTATTGAACTTCTCCTATGTGCCAGACACTGTACAAGGCGTCTTCCTCACAGCAACCCTGTGAGGTAGGTACTGTTATTATCTCCAGTTTAACCTCCAAAAGGTTAAGTGACTTGCTATCACACAGTTAATAAATGGCAAAACCAGGACTTGAGCACAGGTCTGTTTGACTTTGGAAGCCTATTATTTCAAGACTTAGTGCCCTCTAGGATTGGCATTTTCTATCTTTGTTCTTGGGATTCTGGTAGAGTCAGATTAGAATTCAGCCATGACCCTAGTCAGGGCCACGCAGGTCTTGGGATTTTGGTTGTGTTTGTCTCTACACAGATTGGGAAGAGTGGTAACATCCCAGCTGGGACCACTGTGGATACCAACATCACCCACCCTTTTGAGTTTGACTTCTATCTGTGCAGCCACGCAGGCATTCAGGTAGCTGGGCTATGTTTTGGGGTTTCCATTGGATCAAAGATTAATTGGTTATTCCCACTCCCTCTAGAGTTATGTCAGTCATCACTGAGTAGTATTCCAATCAGAATTGTTCTCTTAGTGAGCCCTAAGTGTACTTGCAGGTTGCCAATAAGAGTACTTGCTGACATTGGTGAGTCTGTGTGTGCCTATTCATGGGTGGGTCCAGCCGACCATATGCTTCATAGCCTGTTCCTTATCACCAGCCATCCCCCTCTGCCCAACCTGGGGCCCCTCACCTTCCTATCTTCCCAGGGCACCAGCCGGCCATCCCATTACTATGTTCTTTGGGATGACAACCGTTTCACAGCGGATGAGCTCCAGATCTTGACATACCAGCTGTGCCACACTTATGTACGATGCACACGTTCCGTCTCTATCCCAGCACCAGCCTACTATGCCCGCCTGGTGGCCTTCCGGGCACGATACCATCTGGTGGACAAGGAGCATGACAGGTGAGGCCTGGGATTGAGCAGACTTTATTTTTTGCTTCAGCCTTTTGTACCAGGTGCTCTCAATTTTCCTAAGGTAGAAGGATGTAGGTATGGTATGATTTGGTGTCCTTGGGCTCATCTGCCCAAACTGAGGCTTTTCTCTTAAGTTGGTGTGGGGATTGGCATCCTGGGGAGGGTAAGGGAATTAGCAGCAGCTCAGTTCACCAGGAAGGACATCTTTCATTTTTTTCCTTTTCAGTGGAGAGGGGAGCCACATATCGGGGCAGAGCAATGGGCGGGACCCCCAGGCCCTGGCCAAAGCCGTGCAGGTTCACCAGGACACTCTGCGCACCATGTACTTCGCTTGAAGGCAGAACGCTGTTACCTCACTGGATAGAAGAAAGCTTTCCAAGCCCCAGGAGCTGTGCTGCCCAAATCCAGAGGAAGCAAGGAGGAGGGAGGTGGAGTAGGGAGGAGTACAGGAGGCCTTGTTTCTTTCTATAGTGGAGGTGTAAGGACGGGAAACAGGGCCAGCAAGACAGATAGACCACCAGCCAGAAATCTCTGATATCAACCTCATGCCCCCACCCTTCACCCCGTCTTGTCGTATCTGGCCCTGACTCCACTGGACCAAGAGGGGTAGCACTGATGCCCACCATACACACAGGTGTCTCATGTGACTCTCAGTGCTAAAACTCATGCTTGACAGCTTGGTAAGGTTGGCTCTGCAGCCCCGTGGACAAATGCTGGTAGGTTTGGGTTTGACATTTCAGACGGGAAAGTAAGGGGCTTGAGAAACTGGGTGAGATGAGGGAAGGATTTTTTAGGAGCCTTAATCAGAAATGGTCTAGATTTGTGTAAGAAGAAAAATGAAACCAGACCCAGATCAATATTTTAGGATACTAGATGTTTTTGTGGGTTCAGAATCCAGTTTGTAGGAAGATTTTTAATGCTAATGGTTTTGGTTGCTCCTCCCCCAGCTTCCCCCCTCATTCCACTCTCCCACATTTTCTGCCCCACCTTACACTTCCTCCCCGACAGACATCCAGCCCCTCTAGTAACACTTAAGGCACTATGGCACTTAGCTCTGAAGTGACACGACCCTGTCTTCCTTCCGCCTGCTGGTGGGTAACCAGTGCCTTCCCTGTAATGGTAATGCTGCAGAACTGCAACCTTTTGTACCTTTCTTTGGGGGTTGGGGTGGGGGTGGGAGAGGAGGTAGGTGGGAAAGAAATATCCCAAACCCAATGAGCCTCCAGCCAGAATGCTAGGTATTTTGCATTTGAAGGAATTGACTTCCACATTCTTTGAGCTTTTAAAAAGATCACAACCTCAAGATGGTTAAAATCCATTGACATTTGCACTTTCAAACACACAAGTCTCTGAGCTGCTGAGATGACTGGCCCCTGGCCTTTCCACTTTTGCTCCTTTTTACCCTGTCCCCACGCCTCCCAACTTACCAGGTCTGGAGTTACTTTCATAGCATTTTTCACTTTTGGCTTCTTTTTTTCCCCTGATGCTCAAGTTCCTTGTGTTTCATTTATTTCTTAACCGGGGTGTCTTATAACAAAAGCTCCTTCGATCTAAAAGAAGAAAAAGAAGAAGAAAAACCCTAAATGTTATTTTTATACCATAACTTGAGTCTATTGCCAAAATCTGAAAATCTCTCCCATGCCTGATGCGTTTACATCCTGGAAACATTGAGCCATCTGAAGGAACTATGTACCTGACTTGTTCTCTGGCCTGGCTAGGAAAGGGGTGGTTATTTCCCCAAGTCGGGGTTCAGGCTCCGTCCTCTGTGCAGATACCTTTTTCTTGCTGCAGGCTCCCTCCTCTGCGCTGTCCTGCACTCTTTCCTGCAAGTGCATCTTCCCTTCCCCCGGACTGGACTGTTCTTCGACCTCTGACTCATCCCATATTCTAGTGTCTCCTGTGGGCAGGCTGGGGAATTTTGCTGCTCCTTGTTGCTTCTGTTTACACAAATGAATTTTTCCTGGTTCCCACTAGGGCATGTGAGTGGGTGGCATGGGTTTTGTTTGTTTTTCTTTTTTTCCTCTTGAGATACCTTGTTTGGCTGTCTTGCAGGATAGAGTTGGTAGGGGCTTCTAGCTTGGTCCTTGCTGGCCTTGAGACAAGCCTTCCACTTTCCTTGACTGTTTCTCCTTACTCTTCGGGGGAGAGTCTGAACTTCAGTGTGGAAATTCCTCTTTTTGAGGAGCATGGGCTTGGGTTTGTCCCACTCTGGTAATGAAGCCACGATATTTTAGACCTAGCCCAGGCCTGGAGACCAGCTGGAAGAAGGAGAGTCTGAATCCCAGCCTGTGGAGGTACAGCTACCCTTTTCTCTCTCCAGCAGCCCTCCTATAGACCCAGGTTTGCTATGCAAAACAATCTATCCCAGGTTCTGTTCTGGTTGGCTACATTGTTCAGCAATTTTAGAAAGTAGCACAAACATTCATTATGGAGAAAGCAACAGGACTATTGAGTAATTCTTCCTCCACTTTTTTTTCCTGCTGATACAGCATGGGGTGCCCTTTGGGTACAATCCCAGCTGAAGAACAGAAAGGAGGGCCCTGGGAGGTGGCAGCTCACTGGAGAGCCTACATTCCTTACACAAGTGCCTAAAGAGAGTGATGCCAACACTCCATCTGCCCTGTCCATCGCCTTCATATATAGTCTACTTCATGTTCCGTTACCCTTTGGGGAGGGAGCTCTCCTAGGACGATGGGCTCTGCATGTTCTCTTCTTGGGTACATTTTGGGGCTGGGATAAGGGTACTATTCCTGGAGGGTCCAGTCATTCACCAGCATTTGCAAATGTCCAAAAGGAGCAGGTGGCAGTCACTACTCCCAGCAACAAGTTTGTGTTCTCTCCTTTACTCTCTTTGCCTCACTCCAGTTGGGATTTCAAGCTGGGGTTTGAAAGGCATTTTAGTCCTTTGACATTGTGTGTGCCATTCAGTCAACAAAAGCAAGAGAAATTGCTTGGGCAATGATTAGAAAAATAACTTCTTGCTCTGATTTTAAAAAAAACGTCTCTGAGACTTTTAAATTCCCCAACCATGTTGGTTATTCTTGTTTTAAAGGTGGTACATGCACATTGAAAAACGTTTTAAGATTTGGTTTAAGTGGTGCTTCTTACCAAACTCTGAGGAAACACTGGGAGGACCCCAGCTTTATCCTTTTAGGTCTCTTGTTCCCTTTGTTCCACTATTTCTGCCTGCCTTTTCCACTTCTTTCTTGCCCTGCCTTCTTTTTCCTTTTTTCTGTTCACTGAGCCTGCTTGCTGGCTGGCCTGCCTACCTGTCTGCCTGTGTGATGATGAATTCTTTGCATGGCCACAGTGATCCCACTGTTAAGTTAACTCCTTGACTGCATAAGACCAAGAACCTGTTCTCCACACCCAGTGGTGTCAACCTTGGGTTGTACTGTAGAAAAGCTTACACCAGAGCACAGCAGTGGGCTCTGCCCAACTGGCATGATATTGAGAGGGTTCCTGGAAGTTTTACACCCATCCATTCCTTGGAGCTGGTTTCGCTCATTGCTTTTTCTAGTTCTGCTTCTTTTTCTCTCTGCCTGGGGCTTTCCTTTACTGAAGATGTCCTAGGGTTGAGCTACTTTGGTATTCAGGGTTAGAGGGTTAGAAGATGGATATATAGAAAGATGAGTGAAAAGAAGACAATGAAGAGAGTTTGGATAAAAGATGGGAAAATAGAGGAGTACTCTTTAGTTCTTTATCCAGCCAAGTGTGACCTATTGGTTGAGGTGCTATGCTGGCCTCTGAGGATAGGCCTGGGGCTATTGTTGCTGGAAACTTAGGCCTTGCATAAGACTGAAGAAAAAGGTACCTAGAAGTGTGAAACCTCCCTCAAAAGCTCCTCTTTTCCCCTGCTACATAGTTCCTCAGTAGCTTTGACCGAGCAGTAACATTTTTGGATAGTTTTCTTTATCTGTCCAGAATTTTGTAAATGAGGCCAGTACATATAATGGGCAGCCAAAGAGACACTATTTTCTTAGCTGGCCCATGGGATATCTGCAAGGCTGGTAGGACAGTGCTTTAGATCAGGCATCATATATAAAAAAGAAGGATGGAAGTTCCTTCCCTTTCAGGGTAGCAAAGTCATCTCAAACTAGCCAAAAGGCAGTTTTAGAAATTACATCGGGAAAGGTTATTTTTATTAATTTACTGTTCTTATGCCAGTCCAGGACATTAGCTGGGATGCCTTCCTTCTTAAAGTCTGATCATGGCAGGGATATGCAGGCACTCTTTCTTATTTGGCCTTCTAAGCCAGACGGGAGGAGGGGTTCTCAGTTTTCTCTTTCCCCTACTTATTAGGACTTGCCTTCTCCCTTAGCTGGGAGAGAGGCTGGGTTGGTGCTCTCCCCTTATTCTACTCCTACTGACTTGGAACCTCTGGCTGCTGTTTGGGAGCCCAAGAAAGGGAGTGGAAGGAATGGGCTCAAAACAGAATAATGTGGGAAAGACAGATATCCTTCTTTAAAAAGGAAAATAGGAAACTCTCCAAGAATTGTGTAAGTAAAGACTATGTGTCCAAATGCACTGAGTCCCCTGGTGCAGTAGCAATAAGGAAAAATGAATGATTTTCCTGTGCACACAGTCTGACCTAATGGTGTGTCATATTGCACTTCGCAGCCACGCAGCCATGTGGTGGGCATGTGTGATACTCTGGGTTTCACTTTAGTTTCTAAACTTTGTATCCCTCTTCAAGTCCAGCATGGATGGGGAAATGTCCCTGGAGCCCCACAGCTGTGTACTTGTTTGCATTTGTTTCCATTTGTGTTTTTGTCCTGCTTTGAGCTGTACTTTGTCCAGTCCATTGTGAAATTACCCCAGCAGCTGTAATGTACAGTTCCTTCTGAAGCAAGCAACAGCAGCAGCACAATTCTGTGTTTTATAAAGACAACAGTGGCTTCTATTTCTAAAATGCGGTCTGTCTCTCTTTTTTTCTTACCAGTAAAACAAACAAAATTAATTCTATCTCTTGATAGATTTTAGGATGGGATAATCATGTTTCAGAGGGCCTCCACATACTCATGCAACACACGTGCAAAGCAGTGTGGTGGGAATACTATGAGGGAAAAGGCAGGCACAATCTAAAAATGCTCCTTAAGGAGCTTCCAAGTTTAATGAGGGATATGATTAGTAGCATAGTCCACTGCTACAGGAGAAAGATAACAAGAAGCTGGAACAAAGCAGTAGTGATCAAGGTAGAAGAGAAAGGGCCTGTTTGAGAGATAGAAGATAGAATTAATAGGACTCCACAGCTAAGTCCTATTAATAGAGGCTGATGTGCAGGTTTCCACTTGAACATACAAGTATATTCGTATATTCTAATCAAGATTGGGTACCAAGAGACTACAGAAGAAAGTTGGTGAATTTTGTGACAAAAAGCAATTAGCTTTGTATAGAGTTTTGAGGTTCCCATGGGCAGTAGGATAAGATTTCTGGCAAACACACGTTTGGTGCTCTGGCAAAACTACAAAGCTGCAGTTGTGGGTATTGAAGTCATACTTATAGATAGTAGGCAAGAATAAGATAGCTTAGGAAAAGAACTGAGAAAAACAGTGTACAATCCTACAAACCAAGTTAAGCAAAAGGTAGAGAAAGCAGAACTTCAGGTGATAGATTACCAAGAAGATACCTCCAATGTGTTTGGTGGTGGTGGGGTAATAAGGTGGGAGAAAATCAAAAGAGGAGAAGATAGTTCAAGAATGATTAATAATATGGACTGCTAATTTTACTAGTCTCCTTGATTGGGATGTTAACAATAAGCTACTTGGTTATTTTTAATATTTACAATATGTACTTAGTATTTTGTAAAAGTGAGCACTGGAAAAATAATTTAAAGCTTGGACTAGGACTTTAAAGTTGTTCACCACAACTACTATCACCACCACCTCATCTTCCTTCTGTTCTTAGGAGATACTTACAAAAGAATAAAATAAAACTTAATTTTGTTTCTGACAAGTACAAGATGACATACTAGTACACTAGACAGCACTTCACTTAATGTATTTATTTTATTATAAGTTGTCTTCCCCAGAGCAGAAACTATGTTCTATTCATCTTTGTCATCTTAGGGCTGTAGCATATCCCAAGGGATCAGTATTTGAAAATAGAAGTATAATGAGCTAGAAATCTGTGGTTCATGAGTACAGAGGGGGAAATCAAGAAGTGATACTGAGTGTGCAGGATGGACTCAGCATTCCTGAATCTTCAGGTAAGCAGAAACCCAGATGATTATCTTTTCCCACTCAGGCCAATTTTGGAGGTGCTATGATTTTGTACCTTAACCTAGTAGTAAAGTTGTCAAGCATGTAAGTTCTGGCCTTCTTCCCTGGTACTGCTAGAGCATTGTTTTCTCCATACACTGGGGGAAGATGATTCAGAGGATTCTGGCAGAGGGCCCAGTGAGAAGTCATCACTGGCAGCTAGTGTGTATGTAATGGGCCTAGCATTCCTCCGGAGGCCAAGTGTGACTTTTCAAATTGCACAGCTAACCCGTGACTGCCACCTGCCAGATTCCCTTGGGAAACAGCCAACAAGACCCATGCTCCTTTTAAGCCACAAAAATTGGGGAGGTTGGTTGAACTCATAAAGCAAATTGGAGCATGGAGCAGATTTTTCCCATCTGAAATGAGAAAATAAACTTAGGACAAGTGAAGCAAAAGAATTTACCAGGGTTGAGCTGGGCGTGGTGGCGAACGCCTTTAATCCCAGCACTCGGGAGGCTGAGAGGTAGGAGCGTTGTGAGTTTGAGGCTGGCTTGGGCTACAACACGAACGCGAGGCTGGCCTGAGCTACATAGTGTGACCCTGCCTCAAAAAACTAGGGCCGGGAGTTTGGCTCAGTGGCTTACACACCTGTCTGTCAGGTGCGAGGTTGTGAGTTTGATCCCTGGTGCCACCAAAAAAAAAAAGAATTTACCAGGGTTGAAGATGTTAGCTCAGTGGTAGAATGCTTGCCTAGCATGCACAAGGCCATGGGTTCAGTTGTCAATGTGGGGGGGTTGGGGGAGGGAGGTGATGATTATGGCAAAATTTTGCTATGCACTTTAGTTTTAGAAGAGTGATTTATTTATTTAT
>RJWM01037940.1:0-16971 GCA_004363535.1 Dasyprocta punctata | reverse complement strand
TTCATTCTCAATTTCCTTTGATTTTTCATCCTCCACCTTTCCTGCTATGTTTCCTTTAGAGGCGTTTAGCGATTCCCCGATTATGAGTTTCATTTCAATTCTCAGTTGGGTTAACAGTGCTGCTTTAATTTCTTTCATAGCTTCGTGGAGTTGTCTCCCCACTTCTGTTGTCAACTCCTCTGAGAGTTTAATTTTTGGAATCCCGACCATGTCAGCATTAGCGTCCCCGGGATCGGTTCTGCTTGTATCGGAGTCTGGAGAGCTCCCTCTGCCTTTCCGTCTTGGCATTTTCCTGGGCTCGCCCGTGAGGCCGTGTTGGTCCACTGCCTCTCTCAAGCCTGTTTCTGCTCCGCGAATGTCTACTGCGGTGCGCGAGAGGATAGGGCCGCTGTCTGGTTAACCATACAGGGCCGTCTGCCAAACCTCCTCTATCACCCCCAGGGCATCAGCGCTGTTTCCACCACAGCCTTCCGGGAATCGTGCCTAATTAGGTGCAGTTCCGGACTCAAAATGGCTGTGCCTCGTTCTCCCTCGGGGGTGGGGGGGTGGGGGCCGCTGGGTTCACTCACTCGCCCGCTCGCGACCACCTCGCTCCAAGGTCGACTGTCATCTCTGCCGTCGCGCCACACCACAGCAAATCCACCGGCAGCTCCCCCGCGCATCAAGAGCACCAGGATCGTACCTTCTCAGCTCCGGTCGCAGCGCCGATTGGGTTCCACTCCAGACAGGTCTCTGCCTTTATTTCATTCTTTTACTCTTTCCATGGGCTACAGTTCTCGTTTTAGATTCTTCTTGGGTCCAGAGGACCCATCTCCCTCTTTTTTCCTTCTCTCTGTTATCATATTAGTTTATATTCCAGCATTTTGATGGTATATTCAGGGAGCCTCCCTGTCACGGTGTCATCTGGGCGGCCATCTTGGAGGAAGTCTGAAAGATTCTTGCTTCACATGGTCAGGTACAGTCACAGCAATAGCCCCACTCCTGGTACCAAATTCTGTCTTGGTTACTTTTCTTTTGTTACTGAGACAAATACCTGAAACATAAAATTAAGGAAGTAAAGGTTTATTTAACTCACAGTTCATGGAGGTTTCAGTCCATAATCAGCTAGCTCCAAGGTAGGGTGGCATGACCCAGGGGTAAAAGTTCAAGGCAGCAGAAGTCAGCAAAAGCAGCAAGAGCAAAGAAGGTAGAAATGCAAGCCTCTTTTCTTCCCTGGGGTGGCTGTAGCACTCACACCATGTCCATGCCCTCCTCTTGCACAGGTTTAGGATGTTTACAAAGTGAAACCCTAGCCCACCTGCGGAGTCAGTTAAACTTCTAAATGTCTCAAACTGACACAATGTATCAACCATTACACTGTCCAATTCCTTTCTGTAACTAGTAGAGTTATAGTTGTTGAATTTGGTACATATTTATATGTCAGCATTTGGGTTGTCTTAATGTTTATATTGTAATTGTGGATTTCTTTTCTATGGTTAATGGTGGTACACTATTGGTTCTTATATAAGGCTGATATCCAGTTTGTCCTGGAGGATATTACTATTGCTGATTTAATATTTCCAGTGTTGCATAATTGTTGCTATTAATGTTTTTTTTTTGATATGTCAATACCTGGGTTACCTTTGTGACATTAACAATACTGCAGTCCATTCCAGAGAACTTGGTGTTGGGCCCATTGCTCTGCATCCTCCCATCCCAAATTAACAGAGGTAATCAGATCTTGGGCCAGAAGCAAAGGACTACAGTTAGCCATACCAAGAATGCATCGTTGAAAAGCAGGCTAAAGAGATTTCCATACTTGAAACAAAGTCTTTCTACTATAAGCACATGCAAAGATAAGCACAATAAACAAAACAAAGCAAAACAAACAAAACAAAAAACAATAGAAACGTAGGAAGGCAAGGCAGCAAACTACCTCCCAAAATTCCCCCAAAGCTGATCCTAGGGGTAATGAGAGGGAGGAAAGCAAAAGTCACACACCTAAATTATTCAAAAGGAGAACAGAAGAGACTAAAAAAAAAAACAGGTCAGTGAAGTGTACAGTGAGATTGAAGGAGATATACCTAAAAAGATAATGGAAGTATTAAACAAAATGATCAAGGAAGTTACAGAAGACACTAATTAAAAGCTAACTGAAGTAAGCAAAATGACACAAAACATGAATGACCTGTCTAGCAAAGAATTAGTGTGTACAAAAAGGTTCCAAACAGAAATCCAGAGATTAAAAACTATATTGATAATAACCATATCTTGGAAACAACCCAAGTGCCCATCAATCAAAGAATGGATAAAAAAGATGTGGTATTTTTATACAATGCAGTACTACTCAGCTATTAAGAAAGATTGCATTAAGACTTTTATAAGTAAATGGTCACGACTTGAGACCATACTCACAAGTGAGATAAATCAAACCCACATGTGTAAATACCGTATTGTCTCCCTAGTGTAAGAAACTGAAAAAGTATATATGATCCAAAATCTTTAATAAATACTATGTAAGGGTAAAAAACAGCTCAAAGAGCAAAGGTAATTGGGAAGGGAAAAGGGGGAAAGAGAAAAGGGAAAAGGAAAAGATATAAATCTGTATATATGTATATGTAAGATAACTAAAATGAACACACTGCTGAATGTATTCGTTATTGATAAAGAACAATTAATACTCATATAATTAGGTCAGTTTTACATGTCTATATCTGTTAATGTAAGTAACCATTTTAAAGATAACGATATGCAATATTGCAACCATTGTCAAGTTTCTATCATCCTGTTTTGTAAACCTGCAATGTTACTGTTGTGCATTTACTCTAGTCATTTGTTTGTCTCTTTTGCTTGTTGTCTTTGTTATATATGTCTTTTTTTTCTTCGCTTAAATAAAAAAAACTATATTGAAAGTATGGGAAGTAAAAGTGACCAATGTGAGGACAGAATATCAGAATTAGAAGACAGGAATGCTTTCAAAGATCAGTTACTCAAAGATACCATAAAAATAAGAAAGCATAAAAATGGATCCAATAGCCATTAGATGATGCAAAGAAGATTAATCTAAGATTAACTGGAATTATTGAAAAATTAGAAGACAGCACAAAGGGTATAAATCCTGTTTATAGAAACAATAGCAGAAAACTTTCTAAAGATAGGGAAAGACTTCACAACAAGATGATAGGAAATCAGCAATGGCTACTATACGGTCTCGTTTTCTTCAAAGTAGCTGTTCATACCATAAAATCAGTTCTTGTAAACTCTTTAGAAGTTCTAGGCATGTATAAGCCTATACATGTACATGTATCCTTTCTGTATTAGAGGGAAAGACAAAACAAAGCATAATAAATTACAAGAAAAACAAGAAATGAAAGAGACTGATAAATAACAATGACAAAGAGGCCAAAACAATAACAATAACGGCTTGCAAAACAAGGTGGTAGGACCCTAAATAAGGTTGTTATTTTGCATAGTTATCTTTTAAAGGGTTACTAATATTACCAGATATAGACTTGCAAAATTCATCTAATCCTATGAATGCTAACTGTTGTGTTCCAAGAACTAATAGAATTAGTAACACAATCCTCTTAGCTATCTTAAGTGTATATATACAAATTTGTATCTTTTCTCTTCCTTCTTTTTTTCTTTTCCCTATCTGATTTATTATTTCCCCTTTGGGCAGTTAGTTATCCTTCAACCGTATTTACTGAAGATTTTGTATCTTATTTACTCTTTCAGTTTCTTACACTCGGGAAACAATATGGTATTACATGTGTGAGTTTGATTTATTTCATTTATGAGTATGGTCTCAAGTCATACCCATTTACCTATAAAAGCCTCAATGTAATCCTTCTTTATAGCTGAGTAGTACTCCTTTGTACAAAAGTACCACATCTTTTTTTATCCATTCCTCAGTTGATGGGCATTTAGGTTGTTTCCGAGATTTGGCGATTACAAATTGTGCTGCTATAATCATGGGTGCACATATATCACTGTGGTATGATGTTTTCAGTTCTTCTGGTAATATGCCCAGAAGTGGAATAGCTGGGTCAAATGGGATTTCCAACCTCAGCTTTTCGAGGAACTTCCAGACTGATTTCCACAGTGGTTGCACCAGTCTACACTCCCACCAACGGTGCAGGAGAGTTCCTTTTTCCCCACAGCCTCTCCAGCATTTGTTATTGGTGTTTTTCTTAATCCTCGCCATTCTTTCTGGAGTGAGATGGAATATCTTGTTCTTAGTCTGTTCTGCATTATTTGATTTGAATATGTGTGAAAGGGTGGACAGCTATTTTGAAGAGAACAAGAGATATTATGGTAACCATTGCTGATTTTTCTATTGTCGGGTTTTGAAGGCCTGTGACACTTTCATTCTTTCGTTTTTATCATTTTTATACTATTGAGTTTTGTTTGAATTCATTGTGTGTGAAGATATGGACAATTATTTCAAAGAAAGCAAGAGACATTATGGTAGCCACTGTTGATTTCCTGTTCTCTTGTTTTGAAATCCTGTGTTGCTTGCATTGTTTTGTCCTGATCTGCTTTCTTCTGTTCTGTTTTGTTTTGTTTTATTCTCTTTAAAATAAAATTTTAAAAAAAGATAGGGAAAGAATTAAACCTACAAATAAGTGAGCCATATAGATTTCCATGTAGCCATGATCAAAACAGAACTTCACATCACGTTATAGTCAAAATATCAGAAGTCCAGCAGCAGCATCTTAAAAACTGTTAGAGAAAAACACCTAATCTCTTATGAGACAAACAAGGCCACCAAACTAGCACTGCAGCAATTCTCAAGGATAACCTAGAAAAAGACAATGAAACCAAGAATGCCAACAAAAATCTAATAGAAAAGCCAGGCATAGTGGCGCAAGCCTTTAATCCCAGCACTTGGGAGGCTGAGGTAGGAGGAGCGTTGTGAGTTCGAGGCCGACTTGGGCTACAGTGCGGGCGCAAGGCCAGCCTGAGCTACACAGTGCGACCCTGCCTCAAAAGAATCAGGGCCAGGAGTTTGGCTCAGCAACTTATGTGCCTGTCAGGCAGGCACGAGGTTGCAAGTTCAATCCCTGGTGCTGCAAAAAACAAAACAAAACAAAACAAAAAAACTAATAGAATGAATATAGCATGCAGGTGGTGTAGTTAAGCATAAGGGACAAGAAAGGAAATAAACAATAGGAAAATAAAACAATGATATGGGTAAGTCAATACCTTGCAGTAATAACTCTCAATATGAATGATGTCAAATCCTCAAAAGACACAGGTTGGCAGAATGGATCAAAAAACAAAACCCAACAATATACCATTTGCAAGAAACACATTTAATTCAAAAAGAAAAAGAAATTCAAAGATTAAAAATCGAAGAATGGAAAACAATATTCTATGCAACACAAACCCAGAAAAAAAAAGCAGGAGTAGCTATTCTAATTTCAGACAAAGTAGATTTCAAGCTAAAACTGCTAAAAGAGACAACTAAATATTGGTTGATACTTCAGTGGGAAGAGATAACAATTATAAACATATATGGATCAACCACTGGTGTACCAACATTGTAAAACAATATTACTGGGCATAAAATATCAGATAAATAACAATACAATTATAATGATGATCTGAACGCCCCACTGTCTAAAATAGATGAAAAACTGGATATAACCCAAAAATATATCAAAGGCAAATGAATGGTTGTGGTATATTTATATACTGGAAGACTGGAGTATTAAAAAAAAGCCACACTGCCAACAAACATAATTATATGGCTGAATCTACAAAGCATCATAAGAAGCTGAATGTCTTAGTTATTTTCTTGCTGCTGGGACATAATACCCAATACTCAAAAGTTAAAAGAGGAAAGGTTTATTTTATTTCACAGTTTGTAGAGCCACTGTGGTTCCAAGGCAGGGTAACATGGCATGATAAAGGAGCAACAGTTCATGGCATGGCAGGCAGGAAGTGGTGAACTTTCCTTCTTTCCCTTTTTATTCCATCCAGGATATATGCTTATTGGTTGGTACTACCCACACTCAGGATAGGTCTTCCTTCTTCAGTAAATTTATCATTCACACCCAGAGCTGTGCTAAACAAGTCCGTAGGCTAATCCAGTATTACATGCTCAGATACACACACACTCCAAAAGCCTCACCCGTGAGTACCTGAGGCTTTGGAGGGACATCTAGATATAAGCTACAACACTGAAGAAGCCAGATACAAAAGAGTACTATGAAGAAATTCCATGTATATGAACTTCAAAAACAGAAAATATAGATCGAGAAATCAGATTAGTGGCACAAGGTAAGAGAGTGATTGTTGTATTCAAGGTAAATTGAGAAGTGATGTACTTACGTGAGATTTGAGTTGGGTTAAAGGTTACATTCAAAATTCCTTGAACTGTACAATTAAAATAGATGAGTTTTCTTGTATATAAAAGGTAGCTCAAGAAGCAAGCCCTTCCTGTGAATTGGTGCTATACATGGGCAACTGGGGGAACAATCAGACACCAGCCTGTTCCCATGAGTCAGTACCATTCACAGACTGTGGGGGAAGCGAACAAAAAGTCACCAAGAAGCAAGACCTGCCTATGAATTGGTGCCATACACTGGCCACTAGGCGGGGAGTCAGATGCGAGCCCTTTCTGGCACCAGAGCTGGGAAACAAGAGATCCACCCCTACCCCCAACCCTGCTGTAAGTGACCAGCTGATCCAGAGAAACACAGGCTGCAATGATGGCTATTGAAGTGGAATACAATTTAATGCATGTAGTGTTTAGTGTTTCACCGACTTTGCAGGTCTAAAGCTGGTGATCTTATCATCTATTCAGAGGATGGCAATATGCAGTGTAGCATCTATGGGGGATCTCCTTCGGAGGGTGGTGGCCATTGTTGATTCCTTATTGTCTTTTTTTGAAGTCCTGTATCATTTTCATTGCTTTGTTGGATTGGGCTTTGTTCTGTTTCATTTTGTTTTGTTTGATTCTATTGTAGCTGATGGCCTGGGCAGCTATTTCAAAGATAACAAGATATATTATGGTAGCCATTTTGGATTTCCTATTATCTTGTCTTGAAGCCCTTTATTGCATTCATTGTTTTGTTTTTATTGGTTCTATTCTGTTCTGTTTTGTTTGATTTTTACTATGTCTGAAACTATCTGCAGGTATTTTGAAGACAGTAGGAGGCATTATGGTAACCACAGTTGATTTCCTATTGTTTTGAAGTCCTGTGTCACTTATACTGGTCTGTTTTGATTGGCTTTGTTCTGTTTTGCTTTGCTTGGTTTTATTCTCTTAAAAAAAGGTCACTCAAGATAACAGAAACATAGATAAGAGCTCCTTATGTCCATATTCTTGCTATTATCATAGAAAGTTAATCACTTATAAAACTTCTAAATTTTTTAAGTACCTGGTCATTCAATAATCACTTACCGTATTTCTTTATTAAAATTTTTTGTTAGTGTATGTTTGGATACATGATAAATACATCCATTAGGAAAAATTGGCTCATACAAGTATCACATTCTGATCTTTTTTGTTTCTTTTCTCCTTTCTCCTGTCTTCTCTCCTTTCCAGATCTCCTTCCACTGAGTGTTTTTCAATTTGATTTGTCCCTATTAACATTGAAGCTAAGTATCTTTTTAATATAGTTTATGAATATTATATAAAGGTTATTTGTATATTTTTTGATTCAGTTGTTTGTTTTACTGTTATTATATTACAGATTTTTTTTTATGTTTGGGAGGTTAGTCTTGAGTCTGTGAGAATCTGTCACTTCTCCTTCAAATTTATTTCTTATCTTTGACCTGGAAAATTTCTTATATCTACATGTCAAATAGGCCAACCTTTTTATGAAGCTTCTAAGTTTTGCATTATAGTCTCTTTATATTAGAGTATTTTTACAGATTTAAATTTGCAGTTGTCCTATATTTTCTTTCAGGTAGATTTAAAGATAAGCTTGTCAGTTTCCACAAACATGATTCCACTGTGAATTTGATTCAGATCATACTGAATATACTTGTGGAAAACTGAAGTAGTGAAAATATGACTTCAAACTTTGTAAAATTGTACCATTTTAATTGGATTTATTTTACCGCAAAAATTAATTTTCAAAAAGTTGTTAAAAATGAGACATTTATAGACAATCACAATGTAGTATATTTCCAAACTTCTAGAAAAATGATTTTGAACATTTTCACTACAAGCAAATGATAAATGTTTGAGATAGGTGAAGTTACTCTGATTTAAAAGTTATGTAAGATACACATGTTCAGTCATTACATTGTATCTTATAACAATGTAAAATTTTTATGTATCAGGTTTTAAAATATTTTAAAACTAAAACAAGTCACTTTTCCAGAGCCATTGTATGTGTCCATTTCTTGTAGTGTTCTTTTATATTATCATGAAAATTTTTAAATTTCTCACTTAGTTCTTGCCACTGCTTTTAACTGCTGCCAGAAACAGGATTCATATTTCATTGTCTTTCGAATTAGGTTCTTCTAGAGGAAAGTCATTTAATTTAAATATTACTCTTTTCTTGCCACTGATAGTTCCATTAAGATTTGTTTATTTATAACAAAAGTTGGTATTACCTCAATAACCTCATGGAGAATAATAAAATATTTTAGGAAACGTGATATTAAATGGAAAGGCAATATACAGAATTGTATATGTGCATATACAAAAGTTGTTGCACAAGTAACTGTGTAGGCAAGTGACATCATACATGAAGATACGGGACAGAGGGCAAGAGGAGATTTGAATAGAATCTATATTTCAATATTATAAGCATTGAGATTAAATTGCCCCCAGAACCTCAATTGGAGATTTCCACTGAACAGTAAGGAGAACAGGTAGGAGCTCTGGAGAATGGTCTGGGTTAAATATGGGGATATAGAGGATCACAGAATATATAAGAGAATGAAAGAGACGGGTTTGGATGTCATCACTTAGAGGGGACAATTAAGCAATGAATGGACCAAGGCTGAAAGCCTAGTCCCTGGTATGGTGATACTAAATGTTTAAAACAGAATGACTTCTCCCCTTCTTTATGACATAGGAGAAAATGAAAAGAAACTGTGGGATCACATGGTCTGCCATCTTACATATGCTCAACAATTGACATTCTGTGTGATGTGGGAAATTGTGGAACACCATTTTTAGCCTGTAAAACAGTGAAAATATCTTCCCTATTTTCATGGAACTGTCATGATGTTAGAAAATAATATAGAAATAATGTTCCTTTGTGAAGTCAAAAATACCAAACAGAAGAACTATATCCTTAAGAGCTTAAGTTTTCAATAGTCTCTAGCTTCTTTACTTGGAAAAAATAATTAAAACTCCTGGATATTAAGTAATTCTTAAGCACAAAATACAATGTTATAGCAAAAGGATTAGAAAAATCTATTTAGCATTGACAAAGTCAGAAAATATGTAGACATGAAAATAAATCAGGAGAATGTACTTATGATAATAAAATGAAATTTCTGCAGGAGGGCATATATAAGAGATTTAGAAGAGGGATGAGTAGTTGAGAAATTTAAATGTATTAAGTATAGACTTGACTATAGAGCACTATTTCAAAATGATATCACAAACAAAGCAGTCTGCTTGATAAAATGATAAGATCCTGGGATAATTTCATTAAAAATGTATGAAATAGAGACTGTATAAAGAAGCACCTACAACATTATAATATTCTAGGATCACCTGACCGAGACAAAGAGGAAGACATAGCCAGGTCACCAAGACCCACTTTCTCAGTCAAACTACTTAGTGGAATTTCTACTCTACATATTGAAAAATTAGGAACTCCCATGGTGATGGAGGAAATCTGAAATAATATCCCAATATCAATATGTTTACTGGGTAAGATTATTTAAAAACTCCAAGTGTTATCATCAAAGACAGAGGGAAATTTTATTCTTATGAAAAACTCTTCCAAGGGCTCCCTTCATGTCTCTGTTCCTCAGGCTGTAGATGAAGGGGTTCAGCATGGGAGTCACCACCGTGTACATCAGAGCCATGACAGTCTCCTTCACAGTGGAATTATTAGCTGATGGACATAAGTAGAGGCCAATGACTGTACCATAGAACAGCGACACCACAGAAAGTTGAGAGCCACAGGTGGAGAAAGCCTTACGGATGCCCTGAGCAGAAGGGACCTTAAGGATGGAGGAAAAAATCTGAGCATAGGATGCAATGATGAGTAAGAATGGGATGACTATAACTAGTGCTCCCATGATAAATATCACTAACTCATTAATACCAGTATCAGAGCAGGCCAGCTTCAACAGGGCAGACATATCACAGAAGAAATGGGGTATCACATTGTTCTCACAGAAGGACAATCTTGCCATGAGTAAGGTGTGCAACAGGGCATGGAATGTGGTCAGCACCCAGGACAGCACCACCAGGCACACACAGAGTTTGGGACTCATGATGCTGGTGTAGTGCAGGGGAAAACAGATAGCCACATAGCGGTCATAGGCCATGGCCACTAGCAGGAAGCTCTCCATATCTCCAAAAAATAGGAAGAAGTACATTTGGGTCAGGCAGCTTATATATGGAATGGATGGAACTGGGCTCTTCACGATTTGCAACAGTTTGGGAACTGTCACAGATGAAAAGCAGAGGTCAGAGAAGGACAAATGGCTGAGGAAAGAGTACATGGGTACATGGAGATGGGAGTCCAGTTGAATGAGAATGATGATGATGAGATTCCCCAGAATGGTGGTAAGATACATGGCAAGGAACAAGGCATAGAATGTGTGTTGGTGCTCTGCCTGGAAGGGCAAGCCCAGCAGTAGGAACTCTGAGAGGATGGTTTGGTTTCTTCCCTTTGTTGTCCATCTCCAGTATCTTTAAAGGAACATAATGCAGTTCTTAGGTCCAAATAAAAATGAACATTTTTCTACCATACATGACCTGTTAAGTGCCCACCAAAATTCTTTATTTCCTCCTCAGCGGAATAATTATAATCTCTGTACCACAAATGGTATAATTTGAATTTTCAAAGTCAGATATTATTTATTTTCTTCACTTCCCTTCAACATATTCCAATATTTCTTCTCTTCCTAAACACTCTTACTGCTTGCTTCTGAGAAATAAAATGCATTGGTCTTTCTCTTACCTGCTGGACTGGTCACTCTCAATGATTATAATTGGCTCCCGCTTAGTCAGTTTCTGAGATGAAAAGCATATTGGTGTTCTTCAAGTATTTGTCTAAACACTATCCTGTTATAAATCTACGTTTCTCAAGTAGACCTCTCTTACTTGGGTGGCTTCTTGTCTCACTTAAAACTCGAGTGTAGGCATCTTTCTAACTTATAGAACTCTGCATTATAAGGCTCAACGATTACCTTCCACTTAATGTACAATGGACATTGTAAGCACCATGGATCTCAAGTGAAACTCATGACATCAGCCTCTTCCTGTTCCAACCCCTCCTCCACTCATATTTAGTAAAAGGAATTCAGGCTTAAATCAGAAGTATGAAAGTTTTATTTCCTTCATTTGTTTCTTTTGCCATCCATTAGCAAGTCCAATCTAGCAAGTCCAATCTAGCAAGTCCAATCTAGCAAGTCCTTAACATTCTGCACTTTTAGTTTTTTTATAATTCATTCACTCTTTTCCCAAATACTGCTACCCTAGAAAATGTTGACCATTTATCTCACTTAAACTATTGAAACAAACTCTTAGTTTATCTCCCTGCTTGAGCATTTCAACACCTTCCACGCCCAGCAATTTTCTTTCATATTGTAAACAATTTAAGGTAAAAATATGGTCATTCCTCTCTCCTGGTTAAATATTTTGGCAGGTTCTCACTGCTCTTAAGAAAAAAACCAAAATTCCTCTTAAGGGTATAAATGATATTTCATTATCTGATCCTTTCCAGCCTAACAGATTCATCTGGTCACACAGTGAATCTCACATCCCCTTCTCAGTAATGCTGGACATAAAGCCTTTCATGCTTGCAGTTTCTCCTGAATAACACTGTATTCCCTCTTCTATGCCCCACTTATCCTTGCCCCACTTATCCTTCAGGCATTTGACTTAATCAGCTACACCTTCCGTGTCGCCCCACACCAGGTGAGACTTGCCACTATGGGCATCCTATACTTACTGCATTGCACTCAGTGCCCTTTATCATTGTTTGTAGCTGACTTTCCAGAAGATTGGAAACTATTTAGGAAAAGCCATGTCTGTCTTCAAAACTGCATCAAGCCAGCACCTGGTTTGATGGCTACACTTAGCCAATATTTTATTAATATTTGTTGCCTGTCCTTAAAGTTGACATATGTGATCCTCTACCTCTAAAGACAGCAAAATTATCAAATCAGAGTAACTACTAATGTCAGTTCCTCCCAGAAGAAGAACTCACTGGCTTTAACTATTTAACCCTCAAGTTTGACAGTCTTACAGATTTCATGGATATAATTTTGCAAACATGGAAAATGTTATGGTATCTCAGATATACTACTCATTTCTCCAATTCAAATGACTTGGTCTAAACATCTTTATTCTTTATTCCACATGACATAATTTGATATTGGTAAGGGAAAAACAGAAATTAAAACATTTTTGGAAATGGTAGGAGAAACTAAAAGAAATATTTCTACCCTTAAGCCCTCATTTGAGTTCTTCCTGTAATATCCATATCCTGTGTGATGGTTAATTTTGTTTGTCAACATGACTAGGCCCTGGTACCTAGCTTTAGTAAAAAACCAGCCTAAATGTTTTGCAATGTGATTAACATTTAAAATAGTAGATTTTGAGTAAAAGAGATACCATTCGTTATGATGGACCTTATGCAGTCACTTAAAGGCCTTAAGAAAACAGACTGCAGTCTCCTGAAGAAGAAAGTATTACAACTTCAACACTTCCTGGGGGAGTCAGCGTACTGACAATGCTTGCAAATTTCAGACTAGCCAGTTCCCATAGTCAAAAGAGTTAATTTCTTAAAACGAATCTTTCTCAGTCTCTGTCTGTCTCACCCTTTCTATATACATACACACACACATGTTTGTGTGTGTGGGGTATGGTTCTGATTTCTAGTAAACCTTGACATTAATATACTCTAGTATGTCTCAAATCTGACAAAGCAGAAGAGGAACATTAAGAGGTGTAGGATTATCTACCAAAAATACATAGCTGAGGCAAACTCATGGATATTCCCCCTGATAATGTTTAATTCAGCTGCACTAACTGTGTTTACACTTGAACATGGTCTGCTAGCATTACAGTGGGGAAAATGTCTGCTGAAAATAATAACTGGTTTCTCAGAATTTTGCTTCTCTTGGAATCAAGGAAGCCTCATCTCTGGTGTTAGGAATATGATTAAGAATAACAACCAGAGACATCACTGGCAGATGTTGCCCCTGAAGATGCAATGAACTTCCTGCCCACCGCCTCATGAAATCAGAAGTTGTCAACCTGGAATACATGTAAGAATCACATAGGGCAGTGATTCTGAAATTCAATGTTCATTTGAAGGCCTCAGAGACAGATAGGTTTAGAATAGAAAAGATTTTATGTCTAAAAACTATCCCACAGAACATCGTACAACCTGGGAAAACTAGGCCTTCAGATTGAGAGAAAATTAATGGTGAGGTATTCATCATCCTTCTCAACTTACCTGGGATGCCTGAGAGTTACTCTAAGGTTCTCACTTGAGATCCCCATCCCTTTATTCAGCACAGGCATGTGAAGTCACAGCCACTATAATCATCATCGGTGTCTGCACTACATGTCCTTCATCTACCCATCTCTGGGCTTAAGGGAATCTGTATCCCGAAGGATTTTGGCTCTTAGAATAACTAATTAAAGACAAAAAATTACCCAGGACCACACTAGGATGAATTCTCTTATAGTCCTCCAGCAGTGACCATTACAGCCACTGAGTACACCTGACTATATTTTGGGGAAAATGGGGATGGGAAGCTCAGGAATGGATGCTTAATCATTTCTCTAGGGAATGGACTGGAATCCTTTGTGGCTGGAATCTACTCTTTGGGAGTGAAGAAGGATGGCTGGAAAAACCTTTAAAGTAATTAGGCGATGGACTAAATGGTCTACGGTATCTTAGAAGTATTAAACTTTACACAAGACATCATTAATGGATGGCACATTCATTTAGAGATTAAAATATTCCATGCTTACCTAGAAAACAGACACTGACCAGTGGGTAATCAAGCTCCTCTTTTGTCTGTCGGGACAGGTCTAACTACCAGAAGAACTCAGGATGGCCTTACCGTGATTCAGAAGTCCTGATGGTTTTGTTTCCTTTGCCTTTCGAGCCAATCATGGAGGTAGGGTGTCCTACCCAGTCAGTGAGTCGGTGTTCGAGAGGCTGTGGAGGGGACCTCTGAACTGAGAGGGGGGCACCTCCTGTTGGAATGCTGCTGGAATGCTGAGCGGGGGAGACCTGCCTCCACGACCCACAGCAAGGGCTGTGCAGGGCTCCAGCTGTCTTCTTTTGTTTCCCAAATCAATGCACCAGAAACTGTTGTGGGAAAGTTGAGTCAACAGTAGATAGGAGCTCAGGAGAACAAAGGAAATTTTATTTAATGCTGGTGGACCTCAAAGGAGTAGTCTCTAAGGTCTTAGGTGCTGATTACAGAAAGTTTATTTTTTTATAGGATGGCAAGCGGGAGTTACAAAAAACTAAGATAAGCATAACTGAGGGCCATGGTACAATGGGTATCTTATGGTGAGCCCAGCTCTTTGTAGCAAAGTTGTTTTTTGCACATTTACAGAGATTTCAATTTGATGACAAATTATGATTTAGCTGAGTTCAGTGGCAGAAAACAGAATGGGTGCAGCTGTATTGAACAACATGTCTGCAGTTAGGTCAGGATTTCTGCTTTAAGGTCACCATTTCAAAGAAAATTAATTGGATACTAGCTACAGTAGGTAGAGTTCATTTGGTGGCAAATGATAGAAACCAAGCTCAAACTTGTTTATGCAAGGAGTGACATTTATTGAGTTTCAAACTGCAGGAAGAGAAGTTTGTATTTGGGTCTTGAAAAGTTGGATTTTGGGACTGGATTCAGGCACAGACTCTCCTTCCTCTTTGTGGAGGCCTTACCTCTCACATGAGCTGTATCCACACAAATTTAAACCACTGGCTCTGGCCTGCACCTAAGGGCTTCCTTTGAGAAGCTGTGCTGCCTCACAGAGATCCAATTCAAACTCTAGCACTGGGGCACAGACATACCCTGTTGCCGCAGGGCAGGATCCTGTAACCAGCATCCCCCACCAAAACTTGGTGGGGAAAGAAGTTCTCCAAAGGTGGTCTTATTCCCAGAAGGAAGGCAGTTGGCAGCCTGAACTCTGGACTTTCAAATGATCTCCCTTATACTTGTTATCCCATCTCCCAAACCCATTTCTCCCTGAAACTTGGCCAGTTTCCATGCTTCAAACTAGTGTTTTAAGTGATGATGTCACAAAGCCAGGGTTCCAGAAGGCTGGGGTAGCCCAGCAGTCTAGCCCTTTTTAGAATAAGAAGAGCCATTAGTTGGGCACAGTTGGAGCGAGTGGTGAGGAAGGGAAGGTTCCTGCCTCAAACCTCTTTGTTCTACAGATCCTCGTAGAAAGTCCTGGGCTGACTGGGATCTGGGGCCAAAGAGGGATGACAGACAGGTAAGCATAGGACGCTGGGGATACAGGCACTAGCACCACTGTCTTCCCCAAGAGGACCTCCAGAGGGTCTTAAATAGGCCGAGTTGGAGCCCCTGGCCTCCCAAGGCTCTGAGACATCAACTTTGAGGGAACCTGCTGAGGCCAGTGATAGAGGGCTATGTGAAACACACACTAAACAGTCATTTGTTGTTGCCTGAAATTCTAAATGGGTACTTAGTAATTTTATTTGCTAAATCTGGCAACTTAGGGTGGAGGGCAGTGAGAGGACAAAAGAATGACCCCAAGCTCAGGTGAATGTGGAGTGAGAAGACAGAAGAGCCCAGACAGGAAGCAACGCCACCAAAGAGACCATCTTGTCATGCTGCAGCTACTAGGCATCCCAGGTGCGGGGTGGAAGAATCTAGGCCTTCGCCCTCAGAAACACCCCTGGCTTAAGGGGAAAGATAATAATATCCCCAACTTTTGTTTTCACTGTATTCACCATTTTGAAGGACACAGGACAGTTAGTTGGCAGATTTTCCCACCAGTCTGGCTTTGTTTCTTCAGGATTAGAGCCAGCGTATGCATCCTTGACCAGAAGAGTACTTAAGAGATATTTCTATGCCAAACCACTCTCACTTGCTTTCTGATACATACTTTTTGAGTAGAAGCAAAAAAGTAGGACCTACAATAATCAGCCAATCAGGAATTGCATGAGGCAGGGTATGCCCTCAGGGAAAGTTATGTGTTTTCTGTCTGGAAGTGTCGAGCTGGGGATCAGCATTCAATGTCCTAGCCCTCCTCCTGGAAGCACATGTTCAAATATGCATGTAGAAGTGTTGGTGAAGCATGGTTTTCATCAATCTCTTTTGACAACCTCTTTCTCCACCATAACCCAATGCCTCTCTCAGCTGATGTCCATTACAAGAGGATCTGCAGATGCAACCAGATTGGCCTTAGTTTTTAACTATTAAAACTGAAAAATGGACACGTGGAAAAAGGTTTATTTTCCTTTGATAAATGTTTACACTTTTCCATGATAAAGCATTCTAAAATAACGAATAAGAAGAAGGAGACTGAAAATTGGTGGCAAACAATGTGTAAGTGTAGAAAAATATTTGTCTACCCTTTCCAAATTTCCCAGACTCTCCAAGAAGACAAGCAGAAGTCTGTGAGGCGAGAGCAGTAGGCCCTGCTAGGGAACTTATCCCTTCTGAGGATGGCCAGGTTACTGCTCATTTCCTTAGCCAGCTGCCTTCTTGTTGTAAATCAAGCCTTCATCATCAGACGCTGTGACTTGGCCAAAGTTCTGCATGAGGAGAAGCTGGACGGGTTTGAGGGCTACTCTCTGAGTGACTGTGAGTGCCATTTCTTTGCCCCTTTTC
>RJWM01037939.1:0-17105 GCA_004363535.1 Dasyprocta punctata | reverse complement strand
GCCCAAGCTGGCCTCGAACTCACAACGCTCCTCCTATCTCAGCCTCCTGAGTGCTGGGATTAAAGGTGTGCGCCACTATGCCCGCCCCTAGCCCTATTTTTTGAGACAGGGTCTCACTATGCAGTTCAGGCTGGCCTTGAACTCACTTTGTAGGGTCTCACTATGCAGTTCAGGCTGGCCTTGAACTCACTTTGTAGCCCAGGTTGGTCTCGAACTCAACAATGATCCTCCTGCCTCAGCCTCCTGAGTGCTGGGATTAAAGGCGTGTGCCACACACCCAGCTTCATTGTGTCATTTTCTGCTGTGATCTTGTTTTCTCTCTTTTTTCTCTGCTGTGGTATTTATAATTTCCTTCCTTATATGAACTTTGGGCTTGACTTGCTCTTCTTTTTCTAGAAACTTGAGGTTTAACATTTGGTTGTTTATTTGAACTCACTCTGTTTTTCTGATACAGAAATTCACCACTGTAAATTTCCCTTGTAGGCATGCTTTCATTGCATCCCATAAATTCTGGTATGTTGTATTGACATTATCATTTAATTTGAAAACTGATTTCTTTAATTTCATCTGTAACCTTCCTGTTTGTTCAGGAAGGTTTTTTTTTTTTTTTTTTTTTGGTACCAAGAATTGAACTCAGGACCTTGTGCTTGCCAGGCAGGCACTGTGCCAGTGAGCTATATCCCCGGCTAGTAGGGTGTCATTTAATTTCCATGTGTTTATGAGTTTCATGTGATTTCTTTTGCCATTGATTTTTGAGGTTCGTTGCACTGTGGTCTGATACTATGGATGGGATAGTTCCAATTCCTTTGGATTTAATTAAGCATGTTCTGTGACATGGTATGTGGTCTGTTTTGGAGAATGTCCCATGTGCACCTGAGAAGAATGTATATTCTGTTGTTGTGGGGTGGAATGCTGTAGTCATCTACTAAGTTCATTTCTTCAGAGTTTGGCTCAGTTGTGATAATTCTTTTTGTCTAGTTGATCTGTTTGTTTGTGACAGTGGGGTGTTTTTATGATTGTATTAGTGGGTCTTTGATTTTTCATGTTCGTTAATCTTTGCTTTATATAGTTGAATCTGCTGGTATTTGTTGCATCTATCAGATACCCAGAAGGGGAATAGCTGGGTTGAATGGGACCTCCAATCCTAGTTTTTTGAGGAATCTCCACACTGATTTCCACAGTGGTTGCACCAGCCTGCATTCCCACCAACAGTGGAGAAGGGTTCCTTTTTCCCCACAGCCCCTCCAGCATTTGTTATTGGTTGACTTAATACTAGCCATTCTTTCTGAGGTGAGGTGGAATCTCAGTGTTGTCTTAATTTGCGTCTCTCAAATAACCAGTGATGCTGAACATTTTTTCACATATTTATTTGCTGTTTGTATTTCTTCATCTGAGACGTATGTGTTCATCTCAGATGCCAGTTTTTGAATTGGGTCTTTAAATCTGGGAGGACTGCTTTTTGAGTTCTTTATATGTTCTCAATAGTAATCCTTTGTCTGAGGAAGAGCTGGCAAACATTTACTCCCATGTTGTGGGTTGCCTCTTCTCTCTGTTGGTGGTTTCTTTTGCTGTGCAAAAGCTTTTCAGTAGGGTGAGATCCCAGTTGCTGATTCTTTGTGATAATTCCTGTGAAATCTAGATTTTGTTCATAATGTCTTTGCCTACACCAATGTCTTCAAGAGTTTTACCTATTCTATCTTCCAGCAGATTTAATGTTTCTGTTTTAATATTAAGATCTTTGATCCATTCTGAATTTAGCTCAGTACATGGTGAAAGATATGGGTCCAATTTTAATCTTTGGCATGTGTAGAGCCAATTTTTCCAGCATCATTTATTAAAGAGGCTTTCTTTTTTCCAGTGAATGTGTTTGACACTTCTGTCAAAGATAAGGTGGCTTAGCGTGTCTGTAGTTGTTTCTGCATCTTCTAATCTATTTCACTGATCTTCAGGTCTGTTTTTTTGCCAGTACCACACTGTTTTTATCACAGTAGCTTTATAGTATAATTTCAAGTCGGGGATTGTGATGCCCCCTGTGTTGTGTTTGTTGCCCAGGATTACCTTTGCTACTCTAGATCTCTTCTGGTTCCAGATGAATTTTAGGATTGTTTTCTGTAATTCTTTAAGATATGCTATTGGAATTTTGATTGGGATTGCATTAAATTTGTATAACATTTTTGGAAATACGGCCATTTTCACACTATATTAGTTCTTCCTACCCAAGAGCACAGGATATCTCTCCATTTTCTAATATTCTCTTCAATCTACTTTTTCAGAGTACTGTAGTTTTCAAAGTAGAGCTCGTTTGCATCCTTTGTTAGATTGAGTCCTAGGTACTTTGTTTGTTTGAATGCTATTGTAAAAGGTATTGTTTCCTGGATTTCTCTCTCAGTGAGTTTGTTATTCGTGTACAAGGAGGCTATTGATTTTTGAGTGTTGACTTTGTAACCAGCTATGTTACTGAATTTGCTTCTTAAATCTAGAAGTCTTTTGGTGGAATTTTGGGAGTCTTTTAAGTAGAGTATCATGTCATCTGCAAATAATGATAGTTTAAGTTCTTTCTTTCCTATCTTTATTCCTTTTACTTCTTTCTCTTGTCTATTGCTCTGGCTAAAATTTCCAGGACTGTGTTGAATAAGAGTGGAGACAGTGGACATCCTTGTCTTGTTCCTGACTTTAGAGTGAAAGCTTTCAGTTTTTGTCCATTTAGTATGATGTTGGCTGTTGGTTTGTCATAGATGGCTTTTATCAGATTGAGATAAAAACTATCTATTCCAATTTTCTGTAGGGTTTTTATCATAAACGGGTGCTGGACTTTGTCAAAAGCTTTTTCTACATCTATAGAGATGATCTTATGACTTATCCTTGGCTCTGTTAATATGGTGTTTTACATATGTTGAACCATCCCTGTGTCCCTGGGATGATCATGGTGTACAATCTTTTTGATGATTTGCTGCAGTCTCTTTGCCATTATCTTATTGAGGATTTTTGCATCAATGTTTGTTAGAGAGATTGGCCTATAATTCTCTTTCTTAGTCGGGTCCTTTCTCTGGGTTTGAAATCAGAGTAATGCTTGCTTCCAGGAATATTGGTTCCCTTTCAATTTCATTAAAGAGTTCGAGAAGTAGTGGTGTTAGATCTCCACTAAATTTCTTGTGGCGTTCAGCAGTGAATCCATTAGGGCCTGGGCTTTTCTTTGTTGATAGGTTTTTATTTACATCTTTGATTTCATTTTTTTTTTTTTAAGTAAAAAGAACACGTTTACTGAGGACGTGAAAAGCGGCACACAACCCATGGCAGTTGGGCTATTTCCTTCAACTGGATACAGAGGGGCAGACCTCTGATGAGAAGTGGCACATGGGGCGGGCATTGATGACACGTGAGGAACTGATTGGAATTTTCTTCCGCGCAAGTTGGAAAGGGAGTTGCAGTTAGGGTTGAAGAAGGAGGAAGTGGTAAGCATTTCTGCTTTGGCCTTCCACCATGTTAGAACACTGCCATAACTGTAAAGTAATTTATACTAGGCATGATTTCATTTATTAATAATGGGTTACTTAGGATTTTTATATCTTCTTCATTCAGCTTTGGTAATTCATATGTTTCTAAGAATCTGTCCATTTCTTCTGAATTTTTCCATCTTATTGGAATACAAATTTTCAAAGTAGGTATAGATGATTTTCTGGATTTCTGCAGGGTCTGTTGTGATTTTGCCCTTTTCATTCCTAATTGCGTGGATTTGAGTCTTTTCTTTCCTTTTTTTGATAAGGTTGGCTAAGGGTTTGTCAGTTTTATTTAATCTTTCAAAGAGCCAACTCTTCTGATTCATTGATTCTTTGTATTTTTTTTTAGTCTCCAATGTGTTAATTTCTGCTCTGATCTTTATTTCCTCCATTGTATGAACTTTTGGTTTAGCCTGCTCTTCTTTTTCTAGAAGGTTGAGGTTCAACATTAAGTTGTTTATATACACTTGTTCTGTTTTCCTGATATATGAGTATTTACTGCTATAAATTTCCCTCTTAAGACTGCTTTCATTGTATCCCACAAGTTCTGGTATGTTGTACTGTCATTATCATTCAACTGTAAAAACTGTCTAACTTCTTTAATTTCTTCTGTGACCCACTGGTTGTTCAGTAGGGTGCTATTTAGTTTCCATGTGTTGATGAAGTTCCTGTGGTTTCCTTTGGCATGGATTTCCAATGTCATTGCACTGTGGTCTGATAGTATGCATGGGATAGTTTGAATTCCTTTGCATTTACGTAAGCATGTTCTGTGAGCCAGTATATGGTCTGTTTTGGAGAATGTCCCATGTGCAGCTGAGAAGAATGTGTATTCTGATGTTGTGGGGTGGAATACTCTATAGACATCTACCAAGTCGATTTGCTCAAAAGTTTGATTTAGTTGTAATAATTCATTATTGGTTTTTTGTCTAGTTGATCTGTCTTTTTGTGACAGTGAGGTATTGAGATCTCCCAATACAATTGCATTAGGACTTATTTGATTTTTCAGGTCCATTAGTAATCGTTTTATATAGCTGAGTGCGCTGGTATTGGTTGCATATATGTTTATGATTGCTATCTCTTCCTCGTGGATTGTTCCCTTTACATGGATGTAATGACCTTCTTTGTTTCTCTTAATCAGTCATGGCTTGAAATGCACTTTGTCTGCAAATAGAATAGGTATCCCTGCTTTTTGTCTGGGTTCCTGTTTCATGGAATATTGTTTTCAATCCTTTGATTTTCAGTCTGTGAATTTCTTTTTAAATGTGTTTCTTAGCCAGGTGTGGTGGTGCACGCCTTTAATCCCAGCCCTTGGGAGGCTGAGGTTGGTGGAGCGTTGTGAGTTCAAGGCTGGCTTGGGCTACAACGCGAGCACAAGGCCAGATTGAGCTACATAGTGTGACCCTGCCTCAAAAAACTAGGGCTGGGAGTTTGGCTCAATGGCTTAAGCACCTGTCTGGCAGGCGCCAAGTTGTGAGTTCGATCCCCAGAACTGCTAAAAAAAAATGTGTTTTTTGTGTACAGCATATTGTTGGATCTCGCTTCTCGATTCATTTTGATTGTTGAATTGAGACCTTAAACATTGATGGTTATAACTGATACATATTAACTTATACTTGTCATGTTACTTTTCTGTTGTTATCCCCTACCCTGCTCTGTTTAATTACTTGCCTTGCCTGGGGGATTCATTCTGTTAGGGTCAAGGAGTTGTAACCCCTGTTATCTCTTTCTAGAATGTCTGTCAGAACATTTTGGAGTGCTGGTTTGGTGTTCATGAATTTCTTTAGGTGTTCTTCATCATGGAAATACCTTATTTCTCCATAAACTTTGAAAGATAGTTTTGCAGGGTACATCTGTCTAGGTTGAAGGGTATGAAATACTTCTCTCCAAGTTCTCATTGACTTGAGGGTTTGCATTGAGAAGGCTGCTGTGATTCTGGTGGACTTTCCTTTATAGGTGATTTGTTTCTTTTCTCTAACAGCATTTAATATTTTGTTCTTGTGTTGAATGTATGGAATCTTGACTTGCCTCACTTATGTAATGTCAAATTCCTTTTCCCTGCTTTGGAACTTTTCTGCCATTATTTCTGTAACTTTCATTTACACTGTCTCCTGCCTTTTCATGGACTCTGATCAATTTTATGTTATTCTTTGTATCATCTAGCAGCTATTGGATTGATTTTTCATGGTCCCTTACTATTTTTAAGAAATCTTCATTTTCAAGATTGTTAACCACAATCTTGTATTCTAGATCTGATATTCTGTCCTCACATTGGCTCATTCTGCTGCATATACTTTCAATGAATTTTTATTCTCCTGTATATCCGTTTGAATCTGTTTCATTGATTCTATTTCTTCCCTATTGTGGGCATTCATGGTTTCCATCATTTTTATAAGCTCTTGTATTTTTTAAAAATCTGTGTCTGTTCTAGAGTTGCTAAGCATGTCCTTCATTATGGTCACCGTCTCTGCAGTAATCTGAGAAATTATTTCTGATTTGACTTTTTTCTAGAGCCACATTCATCTGCTTTGTCACTTCTACTGTTACCACTTTAGAGAGTCCAGGTGGGCAGCTTTGAATTGTTTCACCTCAGTGCCTCCTGGGTTTGCCTTTGGTAAGCTAGAAGTCTGGGGCTGCATCTTGCTTAAGTGTCTTTGCATTTTCTATTTTTTTAAGTTTAATTCTTACGTTGAGCTTATAAATTGCTTATGTTAAGTAGCTTTATTGCTAGTACTTAGAATCTTTAGGAAATCACTACTTAGAGATGTCTCCCAAGTGTAGCTGACCTCTGGGTTTGGAATGTGTTTCAAGATCCTACCTCTTCAGTTTACTGGGGATGAGAAGTTGCAGCCCTGTTGATGAAATCCATGGTTCTTTTGCACTGGCATATAGTATTTTTTATGATCCTTAGGTAACCTCAGTCCTGGCATAGCAGGAAAAATGACTGATTCAAACAATTATTTCACCTTGGCTAAAGTAGTGCAGTCAGCAATAATAATAGCATCAAACAGAGCCTAGAAAATGACAAACTGTGATAACTTTAATTTGCCACCTTTAACTTATGAACTGGATTTGTCTGTATAACACAATTTAAAACAAACCAGAAAATTGTATATAGTAAATATGCCCTCAGTATGGTGATTTTTTTTTTTTTTAATCTTCAGGGGAGAAAATTTAAAAAGAATTGGGGGGAAATAGAGAAATAGAAAAAGAGAAAGTAATTAGAAGCAAGCTGGAGAACAAAGGAAGATGATGTGAACTTTGGGAAACTGGTGAAGAAGACAGGAGGGAAAGAGGGAAGGAAGAAATAAAAACAAGAACAGAACAAGAACAACAAAAACTAGAAACAATGGTCACACTTACATAAAAACAAGAACAAACAATCAAGAAAGAACAAAAAGGGAAACAAAACAAAATAAAAAGAAGGAAAAAAAAGTCCACTTCAGAGTGTGTTTCTGCTGTCACTGGTAAACAAAGCGGGCAGACAGATCCATGTTAATAAACCCCAGCAGGCTGGGCATACATTTATGGCAGGGTAGTGGGTAATCCCAGCAGACTTGTGCCTTTAGCTCCACTGAAGTTCATTCAGGCTTATTTCTGGCTCTGAGACTGAAACCCAGGTTCCTTCTGCCTGCACTATTGTGTGTGCCTCCTGCTGGCTTGCATTCAGCTCCTTGATCTCCTGCTGACTTGTGGTGGAACTGAGTTTCACCACACCCTGACACTAGGAGCAGCTAGATAGAGCCAGCCCACAGCTGCTCTGAGTTATGAGTTCAGTTGGCCCCTCCCCAAGATAGCTACAGGTCAGTCATCCTCTCCTGGAGGATGTCAACTCTAATAACTAACCAGCCACTGCAGTCTGAAAGTCCAAAACTTTGGTGGAGGCCTCTGGGGTTGACAGTAGTCACTGTGTATCTGCAGGGTTGAGCTGCCCCTCCCATGCAGCGAGTCAGGGGTCAGGGAGAAAGTGCTGCTTGCCACTTCCTTTTTCTGCATTACTGTCTCTCTTTGGTCCCCACATTGGCTTCAATTTTCACTTCACATCCTTGCTGGTTCCTGGGAATCCACTTCTCTCCTCCTTCTCTTCCTCACATTACTATATTCCAGCATCTGGACTCCAAATCTCAGAGAAGCTGTTTCTCTATTTACTACTCTACCATCCCTGAGCAATCCCAGCATGTGGTGGCTCCATTTTAATTCATTGAAATGTAAGCCTGAGGGGGAGTATCCTGGAATGAGTTTGGATTCTGGCAATTGTTTTTATCTTTCTGTAAGAATTTAAGAATTGGAACCATGGGGCACTTTATTCATAAAATTCAGATTCGTACTTCAGGTTAACAACTTTGATTTGAAAACTGAAGGAGGGATAGAGACTGACCCTCACAGTGTCTCATATATGCTTTACTTTTGGGGAGAATTGTATGCTGATCCCCTGCCATCAGGACAACCTCTTCCCATTCATGAGGCTGAACTGTGTGCAGTCAGTTAGAGGCTATCCATGCCTTTTGGACTTTCAGTCCTGCTGGGCACTTTCACCAGGAGCATGGCGCTTGGAAACAAGACACTCGACCTTAGATCAAAATGAAACAGCCCTTGGCTAGGTTCATGTTATCCAATACATTATGGATTACGGTTTTTAAAGCGGGCATGTAGGGCCAGGGGTATAGCTCAGTGGCATACATACCTGCCTGGCAAGCACAAGGTCCTGAGTTCAGTTCTCGGTACAAAAAAAAAAAAAAAAAAAAAAAAAGGTGTGTGAACTTTTTGGGTTGCCAGGCCTTATTTTTCTCGTTAGGTTTTTGAAGGACTTTGCTCTCCTGAGACTTTACTGCCACTATTGCCAAAGTGCATTTCACTCATTCATCCAGCAAATATTGATCGAGCTCTTGCTGTGAGCTTAGGTGGCAGGGATATAGCAGTGAGCAAAACAGACCAAAATCTTATATCCTAGTGGAGAGGTGATAGCTGGGCATGGTGGCACATGCCTGTAATCCCAGCACTCAGGAGGCTGATGCAGGAGGATTGGCATAAGTTCAAGGCCAGCCCAGGCTGCATAGAGAGTTGAAGGCCAGCCTGAACTACAGAGTGAGAATCCATCTCAAACAAACAAACAACACCCACCCCCCCAAAAAAAACAGAGATGACCATAAACCAATGAAACATTTAGAATCCCAGAAGATCGGAAACGTAGGAGACAACAGGGAGGGAGGGAGAGTACAGGCAGTGTCAGGTATTTTCATTTTAAGGGAGCAGGCCTGGAGAAAGGTTAGGAAAAAAGCATTCAAGCTCACTTAACAAGCTCATGTTTTTCCCAGAGCTCTGCCATCTGCCAGGCAACCAGTGTTCCCTCCAACTCAAGTATGAGTGCAGACACGGAGAAGTGATTGGCATTTGTAGAGCCCTGTGACCTCCTACCTTCCAGGACTCCCTCCAAGTTATGTCCAGCCTGGAGCCTCACCACCACCGAGCTAGGCTCCTGCTAGGTTCCCCTAGGTAATGTGCACAAAGCGCCAAACCCAAGGAAGCCACCCTGCACCTACTTGCTCAGTGCCACTCTTCAAAGGAGGCTTGGTCACCACTTGTTAGTACTCATCTGGACACGTCCTGTACTCATAAAGACTCGGAAAAATCAAGATACAAAAAAGCCCCCAGAATGTGTCTTGAACATTTTTTTTTTTTTCTTTTTTGGTTGGTTGGTTGGTTTTTTAGGCATTGCTAGGGTTGAAACCCAGGGCCACCTGGGACATGCTAGGCAAACACTCTTATCACTGACCCACATCCTCAGCTCTTTTTACATTTTATTTTGAGATAAAATGTAAGTCACTGAAGTTGCCCAGGTTAGCATTTGGAAGGCTGAGGCAGGAGGATTGCTGAGAATTCGAGGCCAGCGTCTTAGTTACTTTTTACTCATTGCTGAGACAGAAGACCTGATGTCCAAAATTAGGGAAGGAAAGGTTTATTTCTTACAGTTTCTCGGGAGTTTCAGTCCATACTTAGTTGGTTCCAAGGCATCATGGCATGATGGGGCAGCCATTCATGGTGGCCACCAAACAGCAAGGCATGCTGGCAAGAGAGAGAGAGAGAGAGAGAGAGAGAGAGAGAGAAAGCGCGCGCAGAAGACCTGCGTTCCTCCCGCCTTACTCTGTATGTCAGCTCCACCCCTGGGCGGATGCAGCACTCACATCACCAATCCCAGCACTGCACAACAGAGCAATCATGAACACCAGACCCAGCCCCTTCCAAATTACGAGAACTTGAGGGGACATAGGATCCAACCAATATAGCCAGTCTAGGCTACATAGTGAGTTCAAGACTGCCCTGAACTGCATAGTGAGACCCTGTCTCAGAAAAACAAAACAACAAAAAAATAAAGTTGCCTGGTTTGGGCTTGAACTTGTAATACTCCTGCCTCAGTCTCCCAGGTAGCTGGGATTATAGTCATGTGTCACCATTGCTGACTGCCCTGGACTGTGTGTGTGTGTGTGTGTGTGTGTGTGTGTGTGTGTGTGTGTGACCGGGTTTCACTATGTAGTTCAGACTGGTCTTGAATTCACTGTGTAACCTAGACTGGTCTCCAACTCGTGGCAATCCTTCTGCTTCAGCCTCTCAAGTGCTGGGATTACAGTCATGTGACACCATGTCCAGCTCTTCTGAACTTTTTTGAATCTACAGAATATCTTGGTAGATTGTTCCATGCACATACCCAGGGTCACTTCATTCCTTATAATTATTCCATAGTATTAATAAAATCAATATAATAGCTCTAACTTGTCCTCTATTGTTAGAGGTTTAGGATATTTTGATTCTTTTGCTAGTATAACCAATGCTATAATGAACATTTTGAGTCTGTAGTATTGTTAGATCAAAAGGAATGTGCATTTACAATCTGACATATGACTGGTCAAATTTCTCTCCATTGAGACCCTGCCAGATTGCACTCCCCAACATAAGTGCTTTCCCAGCACATGTTGGCATAATGATCTTTGCTAATACCATAGGCAAAAAAATGGTGTGTTTTTGTAATTTATATTCCCCTTACATCCCCCAATTATCTGTGATATATGTTGTTCCTAGTTGGATTTTTTTTTTCTTGAGACAGGATCTTGCTATGTAGTTCAGACTGACTTTGAACTCACTGTTAGCCCAGGCTGACCTCAAACTCATGGCAGTCTCAGCCTTCTGTGTGCTGGCATGTGCTACTTTGCCTGGCTGTAGTTGGATTTTCTTAGTATTTTCTAATGAGTCTAGATGCCCTTTGTCTTGTTTTTAGGCATATCAACAGTTGTGTCCTTATTTATTTTCAAAGTGTACTGATACCCCAATTGCTTTATTCCCTAGTGCAATAATATTAAGAACAAACATACCCATCAGTAATGGATTTGACCAACTGCTCTCCAAAGGTTATTTGGAGGGCTTTGAAATACTCGACATGGTTGGAACTTTTTCTTAAATAACTAGTTTTAAAATTTATTGAAATTCAGGCTTAGAATTTAACAATTTAGTACAATATTATTTTGAGTATTTCCTAGTCAGTATTTTCACTTGTTTTAAATGATTCCTGGGTATAAGCTTTAAGAACTGATACTCTCTAATTTTCCGTGAGTTGCCAATTACAAATGTGTTAAAATATTGAATACTTGTCCAATTGCTCTTATTTCAATGTTAAAAGTTTAAAAAGTCACTTCAAATATTAAAAATTTAAGATGTGAATACTGTGGCAACTGTAATATAGAAAAAAATTGCATAATCTTAACTGTTTAAAACTCTTGTTAACATTTATTGTAGTAAAGTAATATAAATTTTTAACATAACTGTATGGACTTCTCATTAAAATAGTCAAGCATTTCCTACTGAAGCATCCTTGAAGTTATAAAAGTCTGCTGTAAATTAACCTATACTGACTAAATTAAAAAATAATAGTGGCACTTTAGATCAGACATTTATTTTACTGCATATTTCAAGTACCTAAGGAAAACAGTCCAATCAATAGATAATGGTTGAGACTTTTGCCTGGATAGTCTGACTTTCAGGCTAAGATACAGTGAGATGCCAGGCAGTAATACCATGTGGCGTGAATGCAGGAAGAAGAGGATCTGAGGTCCGGAGCTGTGGAAAGAAGCCAGAACAGACGCCATGGTTGACACTGTTATTTCCGGCAAGGAAGGGCTGACCAAACCTAAATACCATCTCATCTGGTGGAGCACAGTCTCTCGCTCGCTTGCGGTCACTTTGCGTACTCTCAGCCTAGAACCATTGGCTGCTTTTCCTTTCACCCCAGCAGCTGAGCCTGAAAGTCTGGGAAGGAGGCCTCAGGAACGCCACACCTGCTCCAGTGCCAAGCAGCATGAGCATGAGCATGTCCTTCTGTCTTCCAGCTGCTGTTGGGTTTCTGGCGGTGTCCAGTGTCATCACCATGTCCGCTCCTTTCTTCCTGGGGAAGATCATTGATGTCATCTATACAGACCCCACCTCAGACTATGGCGAGAGCCTGACCCGCCTCTGCCTGGGGCTCACCTGTGTGTTCCTGTGCGGGGCTGCTGCCAACGCCGTCCGTGTCTACCTCATGCAGTCCTCAGGTGAGGGGCCTGCTTGCGAAGATGCAGGGGACCCTGTGTTTGATTCAACCTCAGGGTTCATTGCCCGAAGCCCCTGTCTCTCCTCTCCAGCACCACATCTGGTGGGGGCAAATCCAAGTTCATGGCTAGAGAATGCCATATATATCCTTCTAGACCAGGCTCCCTCTTCTCAGTTCTTTTTTTCAAAGGTCAGACTTGAGCAGAGGGTCAAACTCCAAATCTATCCTAACAGGAGGTTTAAGGACAAGGACCTTGGTCACAGGATGGAGTTCTGGGCTTCTTAAAGGAGTTGCAGAAACATATCTGCTCTGTGCCTGTGTGGTAATTTTTGTGGTGTTTGCTTAGAGAGGCCTGTCATTGGTCCTGGCAGAGCCAGACTCTGACTCTTAAGTCTTCTATGTCTCATTTCGCTAATAAAATTCTCCATGGATAATTAACTAGTGTTTGCCATTGGAAATTCAGTACAGAAAAGAGTTGTCAGTGAAGAACAAAATTAGCTTGTAGGGATTAAAGTAATAAAACTTCATAAATAATACTTTTAAAACATGTCATGGTCGTGCTGTATTTTATTACCATCTTTGCCTCTTTCATGCCCACCATCTGTATTTATTAAAGCATGATTGTCAGTACGCCAGGATTGGGTCATTCTGTCCATACTGGTGGGATCCATGCAACAGAGGCCCCATGGCTCAGGAGGGCTGTGACACCAGGCTGGCAACTGCATGTCAGGCAGTGCCTTTGATGGTGTTGGCTGCTGTTCCTGCCATGAGCTGGTTTCTTTGCTTTGCAGGCCAGCGGATTGTGAACAGGCTTCGGACCGCACTGTTCTCCTCTGTCCTAAGGCAGGAGGTTGCTTTCTTTGATAAGACTCGCACAGGAGAACTGATTAACCGCCTCTCATCTGACACTGCGCTACTAGGGCGGTCAGTGACCGAAAACCTCTCAGATGGGCTTCGGGCTGGAGCCCAGGCCTCAGTGGGCGTGGGCATGATGGTAAGTTGGCCCCTTCCCTGGGAACCTCCATTCTGGAGGGTGCAGGGTCCAGTGAACTGTTCTCAAGCACTGTCCTGAAGGCTGTGGGGATGTGGGGGTGGCCTTGTCCTGCCTGGCTTCCTGGTCTGCATGTCTCCAGAATGAGGATTATCTGAGCATATGTGAATCTGAAGTGATGCAGCAGAGAGCAGCAGGTAGAGCAGCCGTGCCAGGCTGAGGAGCAAGTGTCCTCCGTGGTGAGTGGCACAGCCCATTGGAGCTACCCCTGGCAGGGGCTAACTGCCCAGGCCACCTTCCCCTTTGCTCTGCCTGCAGGCTCCATGAATGACCCCCTAAGACTAACGCAGGGTCCCCTCATGTCTTCACATGGGAAAGAGACAGCAGTGCACATGAGCAACTGGCAATATGCAGCAGGCAACGTTAGGCTCCGGTGATTTGGGCCCAGGAGTCTGTGCAGGGGACACAAGGCCACACCCTGCCACTCACCATGGAGGACACATCAGAGACATGACTGTGTTCCCAGGTATCCAAAGGGGCTCTGTGCCCAGCCTGGGCTTCTCCTGTGAGGCCTCTGTGTGCTTTGCTTGGTATCAAGGCATCCCAAGGGCAGGGCATACCTGAGGTTGTTCTCTCTCTCTTTCCTTGGTGTATCATCCAACTCCCACTTCATGGTCTGGTTTGTTCCCCATGCCCATAGTGCTTATTACAGGTGCTTGGTAATGATTTGTAAGTGAGAAAGTAGATGTACAAGCCAGTTATGGTAGTACATGCCTGTATTCCCAATACTCAGAAGGCTGAGTCAGGAGGATTTCAAATTTGAGGCTGGCCTGGGCTATGTAGTGAATTCAAAGCCAGCCTGGGCTAAATAATGAAACCCTATCTCAAAAACACAAACAAAGAGCTATTACTTTCAATTTTAGTCTGCAGTATTTCCTGGTCTTTTTAGGAGACTTTGTGCTGATTACACTATTTGCTGTGTAAATGAGATTGGGTAGATTTTAATTAATGTGTTGAAGAAACGTTAATATCATTTAAAACAGTTCCCTAATTGGAAAGTTCATGGGATCTCTTCTGTTACATTGGAAGCTGATTATTCCTTGAGCCTCCGCAGTTGTGAGGAACTCCTCCCCGCACTGGCCAGACCTGTGGTCCTGCTGGCCTCAGCCCACCAATCTGGGGGACGTCTCCCACTCTGTCCACTGGCATTCTGTCAGTGCTCTCTTTTGAGACAAGAGCTTACTATGTAGTTCAATATGGCCTCAAACTCCTGGTGATTGCCCAGCCTCAGCCTCCTGAGTGCTGGGATTACAGGTGTGCGCCGCCATGCACACCCCTCAGCCTTCTTTTGACTCTTGTTTGATCCAGGGTTTTGGTGACTTCTCTAACATAGTCATTTCAATGGGACATGTTGTCTTGAGGGGATCCAGACTGAAATGCAGAAGTCTTGGTGTGGTCTGGCCATTGGGGAGCAGGTGGGCCTCCCTGTCTGCCCTCTGCTGTTGAGTAAGGTGGCCTGATATACAAAGAATTAGTCTGAGGAGGAATTGTTTTCGTCTTTTGTCAGGAGTACCCTGCCACATTACTCCTCTGGGGCAGGCTGTGTGTTTGTGGGGTGTTATGACATCTGAAAAGTGCACTCACCCAGGAGGCACAGCTTGGGACAGCACTTTCTGGTCTGTTTCCGTGTACACACTAAGTGGTGAGAAGGTCTCACCACTCCACCTGACAAATAACTCTTGGCTTTTGTTCCTGACAGTTTTTTGTGTCACCAAGTCTAGCCACCTTTGTCTTAAGTGTGGTTCCTCCAATGTCCATCCTTGCAGTGATTTATGGCCGATATCTGCGGAAACTGAGCAAAGCCACGCAGGACTCACTGGCACGAGCCACACAGGTAACAGCCTTGCCATGCTTGTGAGCTCCAGGAAGATGGGCTCAAAGCCAGAGCTGTGGGCAGAGCTATGGGGTATGTGGGCTTTGTGTGAAGCACTTCTTGCTGGGCATGGTGGCACGTACCAGTGCCAACTATACTGGCAAGCTGAGGTAGGAAGATGACAAGTTAAAGCCAGCATGAGAAACTTAGGACTGGTGACATAGCTCATTGAGACTTGAGTTCTCCTCCTAGTACAAAAGAAAAAGACGTACCTTTCTTTCCTTATGTTAGGCACCCAGGTCCTGGACATGAAATACTCTGCTTCTGGAGTCTATTTCCACCCACACCCCAGACCATATCCAGTTTGACTCAACATTATATCACTTTTTTCTTCTTACCATTCCTGTTACTGGTAGAACCAGAAAACTAGTATGTTTTAGAAATAGTTTCTGGATGACATTGTATCTTTCATTAATTCAAAGCTAGCTTTGCAGTGCCGTGCAGTAGTACCTTTTTAAAAACTAAAAATAATGACTAAGGATGCAGTTCAGTGGTAGAGCATATGCCTGAGTTCAATCCTTGACACAGCCAAAAATAAAAATTTAAAAGGGCATTTTTTTTAAAAAACTAAAGATAGCTCAACATTTTTATGTTTCAGAAACCTTGCTTCTCATTGGAAAATGTGAAAATATACAGATAATCCTGTCTCAATTAATATCATTTACATTTTGGAGTCTTTCTTTATCGCTGCATGATCATATATTTCTTTTTCTTTTTCTTCTTCTTTTTTTTTTTTGGTACCGGGAGTCAAACTTGGTACTTTTTGCTTGCTAGGTAGGCGCTTATGCTGCTAAGCTATATCCCTGGCCTGAACATATATTTCTTTTTGGTACCAGGAATTAAATTCAGGACTTCACGCTTGCCAGGCAGGCGCTGTGCCACTGAGCTGTATCCCCAGCATGAACATGTATTTCTATCTCTGCTGTTCTGCTGTTACCTATTCATCATTTGTGTCTGTTTATCATGTATTTATTTGTATCTGTGTGATATGTGCAGATCTGTAGATACACATTTTTCGACAGTAGGATTATTCTGTATATTGTCATCTTTTCCTAACTTAGTAGTGTTTCTCCAGTGGCTTTCCACTGATAAGAGTTTTAAATGAGACTCACCTTTTAATTTTGCTTCCAGATTGAAATGTGACCCCTCCCCCTGGCCATGTGTTTGTCACCCTCACAGCTGGCTGAGGAACGCATTGGGAACATAAGGACTGTCCGAGCCTTTGGGAAAGAGATGACGGAGGTAGAGAAGTACAGTGGCAGAGTGGACCATGTGCTGCAGTTAGCAAGGAAGGAGGCCTTCGCTCGGGCTGGCTTCTTTGGAGCAGTACGTAGACTGTAGACCATTTTGGGGAGGATGGGAAGGGCAGATGCTGTGATGGTGAGACATTTTTATTCTGTGGCTTACGCCATAGTAGAAAATAATCTTATCCTACTTCAAGCTGAGAATGATTTAGTCACTGTTAGGAAAGCAAATAAATATGCTTAGGAAAGATGTTGTGGGTGATGAGGTCAGGGGTTGTTTCCTAGCGTGGGTGTAAGCAGCTGCACAGGCTACTGGGTCACCAGGAGTCCTCAGCCCTGTATAGAACTCTGGGCCTGGGGCCTCAGTCTGTTTGGACAGAGTGGCTCTGGACTGTTTTGATACAGGCAAATTTGAAACCTACTGAAGGTTAGCCAAAATAACTTCAGTGCAGATCAAGAAGTATAAAAAAATTGATCAAAATGAGTAAACTGGGCATGGTGGCACATACCTGTAATCCCAGCACTTGGGAGGCTGAGGTAGGAGGATTGCTGCAAGTTCAAGGCCAGCGTGAACTGTATAGTGAAACCCTGCCTCAAAAAAAAAAAAAAAAAAAAAAAAAGAGAGAGAGAGCTCAAATAGGATACTGAAATAGAAGATTGCCATGTGGGAAAAATTCATGGTGTGTCCACACTGGAAAAATCCTTAGAGGTGAATCGGTTATTGCCTCAATTACCCAGCTAGGAAGCAGTGTCCCAGAGAGGATGACATTTGCCAGAGTCCATGTGCAGAGTCCCAGCCCCTCCTTGTGGGGGGGCACTCATCAGCACACGTGATGTGTGGAGGAGACTTCCATTCTCCCTCTAGTCA
>RJWM01037938.1:0-17033 GCA_004363535.1 Dasyprocta punctata | reverse complement strand
GCGTGAAACTGACTACACTATGATCAGGCAAGATTTTGGAACAACTGAAGATTTCTCATGAACTATTGGTGGGAATGAAAAATTAAAGCACTACTTTGATTCAACCATTCTACACTTGACAGCCACACCAAGAAGCATGGCAGTGAATTTCTTTATCAGGATGCATTTGTGAATATTGAGTTGCATTTATAAAATCGGGGGGGGGATCTAGACACTCTAGAAAAATCCAAAAAAAAACAATTCATCAATATTTGACAGAGTAGAAATCTAACATATGCATAGGAAGCTACACAGAAATCAGTGTGAATGTGCTATGCAAATGAAATAAACCAGAAAAAAAATATGTCTGCTCTGTAATGAATATTTTTGTACAAAAATTAGAATCACCGATATTCCAGTACTTCCATAAAACTACAGTGTAGGTTCTTAGAGAGAAAGTAATAGTGACCCAAAGCACAGGTTATTTTGGAAGGTGATAAGGAAGCTCACCACACTAAATAGAGAAGAGTTCTCATTAGAATACATCTCTGTGTTATCACTTGCTTCCTTAAAAAACATTAGATTTATTCTGCATCATGTTTAAACCGTGAAGATTTTTGAAACTCATCTTGCCATTCAACTACATTCTTGACTTCTAGTGTTTAATTGATTGTGGAGATTCACTTCTATGGATATTTTTATTCTCTAAGTCAGTAACTGTTTTCTACTTGTTTTAACAATATCATGGTAGAAGTCAGGCATAGTGGCTCATGCTTGTATTCCCAGCACTTGGGAGGCTGAGGCAGGAGGATCGTTGTGAGTTTGAGACCAGCCTGGGCTACAAAATGAGTTCAAGATCAGCTTGAAGTGCATAGTGAGACCCTGTCTCAAAACACAGGACTGGGGACTTAGCTCAGTGGCTGAAGTCCCTGCCTGGCCAGCACAAGGTTGTGAGTTTGATCTCTGGTACTGGAAGAAAAAAAAAAAAAAAAAAAACAGTATCATGGTATTCATAGCAACAATTTTGTTTAGATCTGATACCAACCATTCGATTGTTATTTGAAGAATGATTGTTTATACTTACCATGATTTTGTTTGCCCACAAAGCTAGTTCAAGAGGGTAGATTGAAACAGTATGAAGGTACAAAGTCAAGGATAGGAGAGATGGATATTAGCAAACTACACATATGGAAGCTTCCCAAAAATATGAAGCTAGGGAGGAGGCTGAAGTTGAAAGGGAATGAAAAATGATCAAAATATATTATTGTATATATGAATCAGCCAGGATGAAACCCATTCATTTCTATAACAAAAATGTGAGCAAAAAAAAAAAAATCAAACTACTGTATTATCCAGCATATCACTTGATTATAAATCCAAAACAGCTACAGTTGCCATCTTGAACACACACGCGCGCACACACACACACACACACACACACACACATTCACACACAAAGAGCGTGAATATCCTTTTCAGAGACTGCCAGTAAGGTAGAATATTGGATTCCGGAATGAGATTATGATCAATGTTTTCTAATTTTTTCATTGTTCACATTTGAGAAAAATGAAACTGGAATGATGGACTAGAGAGAGATTAAAAAATATTGTGAAAATAAAAGGGAAAGGAAGTGTTCAAAAGAAAGGAACAACTGGGGTAGGGGAAAAGAGAAACAAAAGAAGAGGAAAGATTATATGTATATAGGGATACATATATGTTTGGTTATGCATATATACACAAGATAGGTAACTACTACTAGCCTCTGCTAGTTCATCAAAAAGAACAGTTTGTGCTTTCATTGTTTGATTATTTGATCCTTTTTTTCATGTCTAAATCTTGTAATCTGAGCAACTACTTTGAAGATAATGGTTTGCAATATATTAACTAGTATTAATTCCTATTTTTTTGAAATTCTGTATCATTTTTATCCTTTTTTTGCTTTTAAAATAAAAAAATAAAGTAACAGGTTAAGAATTTATATTTTTGGAAAATGTTGGTAAACTTAAATACAGACTACACTCCGGTAGCTGGGTTTCATGATGCCAGCAGCACTTTTTAATTTTATCAAAAGCAGACAGCGCCATCTTTAGTTTGAATTTATTTACTTATAATTTTCTATAGCACAAGCTTGTAATACCTAATAATCAGATTTATCTTGGGGAATTGGTGCAGGTACATAGCCCCACATCTTAGTTCTTATGTCAAATTCTTGTTTCCCAATTATTTAAAAGATCTATTTTATATGCATCGTATATATATATATATATATATATATATATATATATAGAGAGAGAGAGAGAGAGAGAGAGAGAGAGAGTCTCTAGTTTTAGAAAATTGCTTTAACCCCATTTTGCTAACATGAGTGAGGGAACAAAAGTGTTAAGGTTGCAGATCCTGTATTTCAGCCTTCATTTCAGAATTCAGGGCACAAAAGAAAATAAATGTAGCTGTGCTCAAGATACTAATCAAGGACTGTGGGCTCCTCTATGCTAGAAGGTCAAGTATCCCACTGAGCAGAAACTTCACGCAGTACTCATTTTGTTAGTAATCTACCATGATTCTCACTGCAGCCCATTTCTGCCAACCAGGATGCCAGGAGAGGAATTAAATAAAGCCAAAGGATAAAGAATTGCTCCTTTCTGTCAGACCAAAAGACTAATGATGTATATTTTAAAGTGCCTTCAATTCAGAATCTGCCCAAGAACTCAAAAACTCTGGGATTCTGGAGAAGAGAGACGTCTCAGCGTGGTGCGAGTTTTTGAGTTAAATGTGATTGATGTAAAGAATGAATCGTTGTTGGAGTTTCACACCCTACAGGGACCGTGGATTGGCTGTTCTTATGGGTAGAAAGTCTGTGTGTGTTTCTTCTCCTCTTCTATGTGGGTGATGGATGATGTAGATTTATAAGTGTGTACAGCCCACACCTCTTCCTATCTATTAAACGGTACCTCTGTGGATCAACTGTTCTGTTTTCTTTCAGAGTCTACTCCAGGTGTAAAAAAGCCACTGCACCAAAAGACAGTTTGGGATTTGTATCCTACTCTATGATGTTGACCTAGGCATTCTGAAAATCTCTTGATTGCATGTTTTATAGGAGATGCTGCATCTCCATGACATCTCTTGTGATTCTACGCTGTAGGGATCAGATCCATGCTTTATCCAGCAGAATGAGATTTATTTCTCGTTCTGTGATACATAGGCACAGTGAATGCAATAGGTTTGTTGGTGGAGAACAAAGGATGTCTACTGTGCTTTCTGACCCAGGCCTTTGTACTTTTAGATTTCCGGAGATTGGTCAGCTGTTATGATTGATACATTGTGTCAACTTGAGAAGTTTATAAGTTTGATTAAGAGACTCAGCAGGGAACCAGGGTTCTTACTTTGTAAATATCGTCATCCTGTGCAAGAGGAGGGCACAGAGAGTTTGTGAGTGCTACACCTGCCCTGGAGGAGGAGTGGCCTGTGTACAATATAAAGGAGGGAAAGAGGCTTGCTCTGCCCTGTTTTTGCTCTTGCTGGTTTTGCTGGCTGCTGCCTTGAAGTGTTGCCCCTATGCCATGCCACCCTGCCTTGGAGCCAGCTGATTATGGACTGAAACCTCCACAACCTGTAAGCTAAATAAACCTTTCCTTCTTTCATTTTTGGTGTTGGGTATTTTGTCCCAGCAAGGAGAGAACAATAACCAAGACACCCAATGTTTCCATAGCAGCTGGTAATGTGGAGAAAATCACTGAGAATAAGTCCACTAGGAGCCTGTCTCGATCAGATTTCATGTCAAGAAGGGTTAGAAATGATTTTGATTGTTTTTGGATCAAGTAAACCACGTTTCACTCAGAGCAACAGATCTTGTTGATTTCAGACTTGTGGACAGGTATAAAATTACAGCTAAAACTCTGCGTTATTTTCATGTATTTGAGCCTCTGACTTCTACTCCTAACATAGAGTCTGAGCTGGGATGGGGTGTCGGGTGGAACTTAATGTGGAATTCCCTAAAATGTTTGGATGGAAGATGAGTGTGAAGCAAGTGAGAAGAGAGACTTTCCTGGGAAAGCAGGAGCTTATGGCAAACACAGTCATCCCTTCAGCACCCATTTGATCTTTCAGAGTCTGTGTGTCTATCAGATATGAATATATCAGGTTATTGTGAAGGTCTACTTCGTTGTGAAGAGAAATAGTCAAAAGATTCACTGCCAGATAATGGGAAATCATATTTTGTCCAATTTCCTGCATTAACTAAGTTATTTGCAGTAGGCTTAATATAATAAACACGTTGTAATGAGCACAGGAATAAATTGTTATATATATATATAAATTATATATATATGTAAATTATATATATATATATATATATATATATATATATCTCTTAGAGTGAAGGACCCAAAATTTTATAGGGCACAGAAAAATAGATACTTAATAAGGAATATAATAATGCAACATGGGTAAAAGACCAAATATATCAGTTGTGAAATCAAGAATTATTTCAAAGCCAGGCAAAGTCTATTTCTGTCACTGAAGACTGAATGATAGTTTTAAACAAAAACAAAATCAGAATATACTGAGAACTAGTGTGTGGTGTGGTGTAATAAAACAATGCAGTACATGATCAAATTTATTAATTTTTTGCAGTAAAATGTACATTTCCACAAATACTTCAAAGGAATTCTTCTTGCTATGAGTACACTTATCCCACCCATCTTAGTGCCTTATGAAGCATTTCTGGAAGTTGTTTTTTTTTTTTTCCAGAACATCTTTATAAATTGTGTTCAAGTATACAGTGAGCTCTGCTGCTGAGTGCCATCCAATGAAAAGGCAGGCTTGTAAAAATAGGACACTGTATCTTCATTTACCTTAGTCACTGGATCTGGTTTGTGCCCCCTGTCAAAATAAACATGAAAGGTCAACATGTTTAATGTATTAGGAAATCTAAGTCATCAGGGTAGCACAATGAAAAACCCTTGGGAAAGAGGACTCCAGAGCTGCTGCAGAAAGTGGCAAGTATGGTGGGATCAGTGTGTTCAAAATAAGAGAGAAGTTTTGGTATTTTGTTTAACCTGTAAGAAATGAGCATATCTGTAAATATTAAAGTAGGAGAATGCTATTGTTCATTATCCATCTAATCATCAGTCCTCTACAAAGATATGGTACAGTGTATTAAGTGAAATGATTTTAAAGCATGGTAGTAACAGAATAAATAGATATGAACATAATGAAAATTGCTATTTGAAACATTTAGACTACAAATTATGACTAAGTTTCATTTACACTTTGAAGGTTTGGTGTGTTCATCTGTAAATATGCTTGTGTTAAAAAGCAAAGGACAAATAAATCCCATAGAGAAAAAAACAGCATTAAAATAAATAGTAATGAAGTTGAATATAAGCTGCTAGTAGCACACATGATTTTGTAAACCCCAGATGGGAATGTCGTGTCTAATTCTAAACATGTCTATGGTAATTTCTCTGAGTGCATCAGAAGGTCTCCCTGTCTGGTTCACCATGGATGCATTTCCATTTTTCTACTGAAGACTTGTAATCTTGGTTAACAGAAATTAAAGAGGTACTGGAGATAATGACTAACTTACAATATATTGGAGCAGTAATGTTTTGAAGAAAGCAAAGAAATCAGCTTCAAGACAAAATAATAATAATAATAATGAGTAAAAAGAATGGGTTATTTCCAACAAAAGAACCCAGTAGCACGTCTCAGGGTGATACAACTGTGTGGTTGTTTACAAGGTCTGCACCCACTTTGGTTTGTCCCCATTAAACTGAGAAACATTGTCCTGCGGTAGAGATCAGAGATTTTATCAGGTTCCATGCAACACACAAGACAATTGTCCTCAAACCAACAAAATCTGTTCCAGGACAAGATCTGATAAATGCTGCAAACCAGCTCTCTATAATAAAAACGAGAGCTGAAAATCATATGGAAAAAAATCAGGGGGCCTAGTGGTGGAATCCTTTCAAATTCTGAGCATTTTATGTTATTTTTTATTACCGTGTGCTTGTGATGCACAATAATGACATTCATTTTGGGGAACTGTTGCAAATACTTAGCACCACCAAATGCAACTCAATGTGTCCTACCAAATCTGTTTCATTTTACCCTACGTGTGTGTGTGTGTATTTTAAAAATTTTATCATATTAGGGAAATCATGTGATATTTAACATTCTGTGTCTTATTTACATTGCTAAACTTTATGGTCTCGAGATCCATCCATTTTCTGACCAATGATGCAAATTTATTCTTATGGTGGCAAAGCACAGATATATATATAATTCTTGCTGTTCCTCAAGAGATGCAAGACCATGGAAGGATGGAAGAGGAGTAAGGTTTTTTATTTGTTTGCTTGTTTATTTGTTTTTAGCCCAGGTGTGTTGTGCCTAAAGTACATATCAGTGGGAATCAAAAGAGAAACTAGGGTGTACAAGATCGATGGTTAGCGTATGTTCTTTTAGAATGACTGTATGACCCTCTCTATGAGATGTGTTCTTAGCTCTATCCATGCAAACAGATTGGAGGACTCTGGAGCAGTTTTGACTGCTGCTTCTAAGTGTCATCTTGGAAAAGCTATTTAGATTTTCAACCATTCCCACTGTGGCCTTAGGTCAAGACTGATGTTATGGTTGTTGTTTTGAAATGTGGAGTCCATGTTTAGAATTCTTTATGAATGATATCATTTAGAATACTTTATGAATGATACCAGACAACAAAAAGAAAGTCCCGTAGAAATCATTTCACAAGATCCTCACACATGAATGTGATAGTTGATAGATTGTATTAACTTGAGAAGTTTAGAAGTTCCAACTGAGAGACTCAGCAGGGAGCCAGGATCCTTACTTTGTAAATATCCTCAGTCTGTGCAAGAGGAGGGCACAGAGATTTTGTGAGTGCTACACCTGCTCTGGGGTGTGGGGATGGCCTGTGTATAATATAAGGGAGGAAAAGAGGCTTGCTCTTCCCTCCTTTTTACTCTTGCTGCTTTTGCTGTCTTCTGCTGCCTTGAAGTGTTACCCCTCAACTATGCCACCCTGCCTTGGAGCCAGCTGATTGTGGACTGAAACCTCCACAAACTGTGAGCTAAATAAACCTTTCCTTCCTTCACTTTGGGTGTCGGGTATTTTGTCCCAGCAATGAGAGAAAAGTAACCAAGGCAATGTGGAAATGCCTAAGCTTCTTAAAAGATTTCCATTAGGTCCTGTCAGTTCTCTATAAGATTTCTTTCTTTTCCTCAATATGAGCAAAGTCACCACACATCGTGTGTGTAAATCATTTAGACATGAACAGCTGTTTCTTACAGACTGCTGAAGAATGATGCTGGGACTAAGCAATTCTCAAAGAACACCCTGAGAGAAGTCAAGCGCAACAAAATAAACACAAAACAATTTGTGCGTCATTTGAATGTGACTGAAGAATGAGGAAGGACAGTTAAATGAAGTCTTTGGACGTGATTGATAACGTGCTGGTAATTTCCAAATATCGGTCCTGTCACATCATCAGGTGACCAAATTCATACATATTATGATATATTATAAAAATGGACCGTGCTGTACAATTTTCATCAGACTAAGTTTTTGTTCTTAAATTTACAGAACTCTGCTGTAACAGAACCCGATTAGAGTATAATTTAAAAAATATATGTGTCCGGTATTTTCCAGGTGCCCGATCATTACCTCTTTACACAATAATGGGTTGCACTAGAAAGGAACGAATTACACTCTGTAGGAATTTTTAGCTTATTGTAATTTGTTTAAATTGTGTTTTGACAACCGCAGCATAAAGTTTCTGAATATTTAACAGATTTGTAAGACCTGCAGGGCTTAACTGACTGGGTCCCTGTAATCACAGGTCCTGGGAACTTTGGTCTGATAAAACAACATTAGTTTGATTAATTAATTTCAGTGGATTGGAAACATGTTCACCTAACTATGGAAAATGCAATTGCCTTGATAATTCATTAGAACTTACAAGTGATTGCAATGTTTTGGGGTGAATATTAGTGACAAAGAGAAAATTTTCTGAGGAAAAAGCTAGTAATTGAACATCATAAACAAGACCTCTCAAAGGTAAAGTGGCAGATGCAAAATTATATTGTTTTGTATATCTTCGCGCTAACCGAGGGGCAGGTAAGGATGAATTTTGAACTATTTTTAAATCATATAACCTCAGGGGCTGGGGATGTAGCTCAGCAACACAGCACCTGCCTGGTAAGCATGGGATCCTGAGTTCAATTCCTGGTATCTGAACAAAACACAACAAAAAAATGAAAAAACTTCATGTTGATTTATGGTATCATTATGGCTGAGGAGGGCTGGACAACACACTTGAGTTTTTCCCTTCATAAGTAATGATTCGGATTCTATGCAGTGAACATTATATTAAGGTTATTTATGCCTATTTATTGTGAGAGAAGTATATAAGAAAATAATTTTAAATTCAAGATACAAAGTTTTGTGCAGACATAAAAATTTCTACCTTTACTGTGACTGAGTCTAAGAAGTTAACATATCATCAAAATAAAAGTGCTTCCTTTTTAAGGTCCTGAAAAAAGCCTGCAAAAAATATTTACACACATTTTTTTTCCCCAAACCAAAGGTGATTCATCAGACAAGACAAACTGGAACTGCTTGTTCTCATCACCTTGTGGACAAAAATTTGTGTACAGTGACAGGTTTCAAGAAACCATGATTACAGTTATTTTAAAGGGAAACACTTTATTGAGCCACAATCATTTGAACAGTGACAAAAAGCTCCAACCAGTTGACCCACCGATAAATACACAATGAGTTTAAACCCATCTAGTCTGTCAAGTGCACTGACTTAGGTTAAGCTCCCATGTTTATCAATAAGTGCATTTCAGGTATCAGATCCACATTTCGGGTTAATGGAAATCACACCATTTTTTCATGAAGTATGTGGTGGGATTGGGGATTGAGAGAGAGGTTGATTCTAAGGGGAAAGGAAGGAAGGAAGAGAAACGGAAAAAAGACATAAATTTATAAATATGCATAAATAGACAGTTAAAAAAAAACCATATTGCTAAATACAATAGCTATTGAAAAAGTTAATATACCTGAATTGATAAATCTTACATGTCTATATCTGTCAATATGATCAACCCCTATGAAGGTAATGATATGCAATATTGTAACTACTGTCAAACTTCAACCACCTCAGTGTGTAAACCTACAGTGTTATCGTATCAGATCTGTTGTTGTTTGTCTGTCTTTTTTGATTTTTGTTTCTATCTTCTGTATCTATTTTCTCTTAAATAAAAAAAATTTTAAAAAAAGAGAGAGGTTGATGGTTATATATATATACATTCATATATATATATATATATATATATATATATATATACACACACACACATATATATACCCTGTCAGCATGAATGATATAGCTAAGGTGATTCATGAAAAGCTCAGAACAATTTTATTGCCCATTTCTTTGCAGAGGAGGGATTGTGGAACAGACAGACAGACTGAGGAAGAGAATGGGTTGTGGAAGGCAGAAAGATGTCAATGAAATGCTGCAGGAGACGGAGATTCCTGATGTTCAGATCTGACGATCACCGTGCCCTGGACTCGTGTTGGGTGATGCATAAGGTCTGGTGTTGCTGACACTCACAGGATAAATTGTCCACAATATCTTGCGCAGCTCCAAGGAAAGGAAAATGATGGATGTTAAATATGGAGATTCAATCAACACTCCCCATGCTACTCTGCAAGGACCTCGTGGGGGAGAATCCACCCACTAGAGGGGAGAGAAAGTAGAGGGGTTGAGATTGACCAGTTGATTCCACAGAGGGACGCAAGGACAGGCTGGAAATTAGGGAACACTCTACTGAGCATCTTTTTTGCTCTTTCTTTTACAAAATACAGCAAATGGACGCAGTTTGAAAAGTCAGAGAACTGATGGAAGAAAAGAGAAATCCAAGGGAAAACACCACGTCAGGAAAACAGAGTTGGTGGATTTCTTCCCATAATGTAAAAACATGTAATTGAAATGAAAAGAAGTTTCTGTGGCTCCTTCATTCAGGTTACCTGTTTGTTCGTTTTTTTTTTTTTTTATTACATTACTATTTATTTATTTATTTATTTTGCAGCACCAGGGATCGAACTCACAACCTCGCGCCAGTCAGACAGGCGCTTAAGTCACTCAGCCAAACTCCCGGCCCTGGTTTTTTGAGGCAGGGTCGCACTGTGTAGCTCAGGCCGGCCTTGCACTCGCGGTGCTGCCCAAGCTGGCCTCGAACTCACAACGCTCCTCCTACCTCAGCCTCCCCAGTGCTGGGATTAAAGGCGTGAGCCACCACGCCCGGCTTTACATTGCAATTTAAAAACACTTAGGAATACTGAACAATTCCAACCATCTTGGTTCATTTCCTGTTTGCTCATTTTTCCCTCTCCCTCAGTTTCATGGATGCTTTTCCTACAGAACATTATTTTTCCTGAATAATGTGTAGATAAATGATTGGTGTATATTCTGAAACATTAGAAGGCTAAAACTTTTTTTCTTCCTGCAAGCAACTTAAATATTTAATAGCAAACATGCTCACCTGAAGGGTGGTGAAGTATATAACCTAGATTTGTGTATTTTAAAAAATTAGAAAAAATAACAGTGATCTCCATTAAACGGAATTCATTGATTCACAAAAGGAAGAAATTTGGTGATTCTGGTGTAAAGTATATTAAAGGAAAAAATTTAATAGGATACATTGAATATGTTTGTAACCTAAACACGTGTCTGATTTCCAGTGTAACATAAATGTCATTATCTTCTGAAATTCTCAGCAGAAGGCCTAAGGAAAGATTGGTCAAAATTAGTATTAGCCTGTGAAAGTTTCATGCAAAAAATAAATCAACCTATAAAAAAGTGATCAACCTATATGATTAACGCTGAAATAAAATTTACAGTAAAAACTCAGTATCATTAATCCCCCTCAAAATCCTCCTTATCTTTTTGGACACATTCATCCCATCATCTTCGCCACCTTCTACAGCAGTTCTGAAATCTTCTTTCCTGAGGGTCTCTATCAAATGTGCTCAAAACTTGGCATCTGCTGCCGCTGAGTGCCACCCAAGAGAAAGACAGGCTCTAAAATCATGACGCTGTGTCCTCATCTGCTTTATTTACCAATTCTGGCATGGTGTGACTTCTGTCTCTTCCTCAAGGTCAAAATCAGCACAAAAAATGTTAGTGTTTTCCATTGATTCAGGACATTGTGATAGTTACAACATCACAAGTAAGACCCTCAGGAAAGAGGACTCCAGAACTGCTTCAGAAGGCAGCAAGAATGTTGGGATGAGTGTGCTCAAAGCAAGGGGGTGGATTTTGAGGGGAACTCTGCAAAATGTATCTTTTTTTTTTTGATTTTTAAAAAATTGAAACCTTCACTGTATCTCTGAATCACACGTTGTACAAATGGAGCCCAATGAAGTGAAAACTGCGAGACAGTTCCTTCACCATTTTTCTACATTAACTTTGATTTATTTTATTCATGTACACAGTTATTCACCATTCATTCTAGGTCAGCTCCATTTAATTTACGTTTTTCAAGTGTTCCTAGATGATAAGAAGATCAGGTATATTGACAGCAGCAGAGGAATATCTTGTTTCTTGTGTTAACATGTTGCCTGACTTCTTGTTTACTTTTTTCATTCTTAACATTCCTCCCTATATAAATTATTAAAGAATTTAACTTCAATTGCCTACCTATATATATCTTTGAAAGAAGTTTTCTAATCTGTAATGCCAGAAGTAGTTACTTGTAGACAACTGTGTAGAACACTGGGTGGATGATGGAAAATAGTTAATTCTGGTCAGTGTTATGACCAGCAGAGGAATGGGGCAGAAACAAGACATACAATGAAATGGCTAGGGTCGCAATGATGTGATGGAAAATCCTATTGCTGGAAACGGCCATGAATGATTTCATTTATTTATTTATTTACTGAGGCAGGGTCTTATGATATAGTTCAGTCAGGCTTTGAATTCACTTTGTAACCCAGGCTGGCCAGGAACTCATAGTAAACCACCTGCCTCAGCTGTTCTAATCCTGGGATCATAGATATATGCCACTATACCTGGCAAGAATAATTTCTTTTTAAAAATAGTTTTACTCTTTCATTTTTTTTTTTTTGTTTCGCTAGGGGAATAATGTGATATTCACAAATGTGAGTTTGAGTTATTTCACTTATGAGTTTAGTCTCAAGTTGCCTTCATTTACCAACAAAAGCATCAATATTATCTTTCTTTATAGCTGAGTAATATTCCATTGTATAAAAATACCACACCATCTTAATGCAGTCTGCAGTTGATGGGCATTTGGGTTGTTTTCAAGATTTGGCTGTTACAAATTGTGCTGCTATAAGTCTGGGTGCACCTGCCTAAATCTTGTAACCTAAACAACTACTTCTAAGATAATTATATGCAATACTTTGACTAGTGTTAATTTCCTACTATGTTTTCCTGAAATTCTGTATTGTTTCTATCCCTTTTCTGTTTTGCTGGGGTTTTGTTTTTGTTTTTGTTTTTGTTTTTGTTTTTGTTTTTATTTTTGTTTTTGTCTTTGGTACCAGGGATCAAACTCACAGCCTCACACCTACCAGGCAGGCACTTAAGCCACTGAGCTAAATCTCCAGCACTATGCAGTTGAGGATGGCCTTGAACTCACTTTGTAGCCCAGACTGGTCTTGAACTCACAACGATCCTCCTGCCTCAGCCTCTCAAGTGCTGGGATTAAAGGCGTGCACCACCACGCCCAGCTTGTTTTGCTTTTTAAAATAAAATATATATATAGTTTTAACTGACATTGGAAAATACTTGAATTATTACAAATTCAAGGAATCCTGTTATGCTTCTGTGATTTTGAGGGTTGGGATCTAGTAGAAGACAGCATAAAAAAGGACCAATACTCAAGTTTTTGTAGACTCTTCTACTTACATAGATGCTCTAGTTCTTAACCATTTCCATACTGTCCCCATGTTTCCTGACACTGTTTATCAGTCATCCAGAGAAAAAGGCAGATAAAAATTCTTACAAAGGTGCTTCATAGACAGCAAATCCAATGAAGCTGTTAGACAGGACTTTGGTGCGCAGTATTTCTACAATCTACATCCGCACACAAAACACTGATTTAAATTAAAAGCTATAACCTCAAATGCTTACATAAACATCAAGGTACCATTTTGTGGGTTGAACACCTAACTGTAGACCTGCCACGGAAAAATATTTATGACGTAGAAGAACTGTAGTGTCATAATCAGACGCTGTACAGAACAGGTTAAATGTGAGCTTCCACTGGAAGAACAGAAGTCTTGAATTACTGAATCAGCAACTCAGAAAGTTCTTCCCCTCTGGTAAATGGCTCTGAGATACCGAGAAAGTTAAATGAACATCAACAAGCATTTCATAATTCTGGAAGCCGGCCAGATGCATATAATACATCTGAATATGTTTTTTGCTAAAGAAAACTACTAAATGTTGATGAGTCACACAGGATCTTTGGTGTTTTACTAGGGGAGGTTATCACACTTGCGGGCACATCACTAAGAAAGCAAGTCTCAAGGAACATATACTCTATCATTCCAAGTATTAAAAAGTACGGAGATACTAAAATAACCAGTGGTCTCAAAATGCCTGTCAAAGAGGGTTCAGGGATGGCAAATTTGAACACCGAGGACAATCAGGCAGTTAAAAAGTTGTGTTTTATTCTATAATGTTTACTGAGTGTCACACTAAGTGTGCCTACACTTGCAGAATCTCTTAGGTGTGATCCTATGAGGGTTTATAGCAACCAGCATTGTTAATGAGTCCCCCAACAATTACGCATTAGAAAAAATGAGTCCTATAAGTGATAGGTTTGAGTTTACAAAATTGTATTTATGTGGTGTAAGAAAGATAAGAAGATATCAACACAGTGCTAATGATAAACTTTTTAACTATAAAGGAAACAGTTTCCAAGGAGAGGGTTTATCCAGACTTGAGCTTTCTCCTCAATCTTTCTGAATAACTCACATTTCTATAAAACAGACTTTTAATTTAAAAAAAAATTCTTAAAACAACTACTGAAATTCAAAATCGCATTTGTGGATCTCTGAAAAACTGTGTTGTATTGAAGTACACTGGACGCAAAGGAGAATCTAAGGCGTGACCCCTTGACATGAAATTCGAGGGAGGAGAATACAGAAACTTAACCGAGATTTGCAAAATCTGATTAATGTTCATCTGCTGGTAGGTGATTTATTAAGAATAGTGACTAGTGAGGAACAAGCAAAATAGGGGGATACAGAAACTTTCTGTAACCTACTTTGGCGGTGTACACACATGCACACACACAATCTATTTTTACATATTCTAGCTGATCATGAATAAGCAAATGTAAAGCCAAAGTACAATTTATAATCTAGTAAAGATTATAAATCCCAACAGCTTTGCTATTCATTTATGGGCTCCAGCTGGAGTCAAAATAAACTTTGTGTGTTGTTTTTCCAAATAATTTAAAAATAAATCTTTTTTTTAAATTGATTCATTTTATGCATTTATTTAGTTATTTTTCTTTTTCTTCCTAAAGATTCACTATAATGACCTCAATGCAATGGTCTAAAAATTTTTGAAACTAAATAACAAGGGACTGTGTTCGTGATGTTGGAACAATGGTTTGCATTAGGTTTATTCTCTTTTCTCAATAAAAACTAAAAATAAAAATACACATAGGCATGTGTAAAGTAAACTGGAGTACAAAAGCAGGCCAATAGAAATTTGATGTCAACAACCTGATGTAAAGAAACATGATCATTAATTGTTCTATGTTCAGTTGCCCGGATGAAGCAGTACCTCCCACATGAATAGTCTTTCTGCGTGTGTCGTGGGTGGGTCCAGAGATGATGGGCACATACATCAGCAAACCAAAGGCTAAGATTCATTCTGATTGTGGGTGATGCTAGCCAGTAGGCTCACAACTTCCATGGCATGAAGGAGGAAACCAGCGTACATTTGGAAGAGCTGTACAGATGGATAGATGACTATTCAATTGTTTCTATCTCTCTGGAGAACGCTAACCAAAACATGAGGAGTGGAAAAAAAAGACACAGATAATATCATCTGTACTTGATTATCACCCCAGGGCAATCCTCATTTCCCAAGGTTCACACAGGTAGCTCATGCAAAGAAATAGCTGTTTTGCAGGTTTGACAAGTCACAGATTGATGGTGAATTTCCCCAGTGAATTAATAAATTAAGCACGGCCATGTAAAATGCAACAGGTCCCAGGGCATTAAATCTGAAAACTTGGTTACAAATTTCCTTAATATTCTTGCATGAACAACTCATTTCATATTATCAGTCGCTCAAAAAGTCCACATGTAGGAAGCCACAAAGAGATGAGCATAAATTTTATCAACTTGTCAGTAGCAAGTGCAGAGACTGGAGTCCTGTTCTATTTCTGTTAAAATGACTCAGAAAGCTAAATACCACATGTTGTCTCTTACCTGAGAAACCTCACAAATAAATGAAGGTATGAATAAAACAAAGGAGGGAAAGTAGGTAGTAGACACTTGGAGATGCAGAAAATGAGATGAGTCAGGGGAAGGGGAAAGAAAGAGGAGGGTAAAGGGATTGGAAAAGAAACAGGATTGGAAATCTGAATGCTCTGTTATGAACATCATAAAACAGCTGTATCTTTATGCAGCACTCTAGAATTTTTCTACAGGATACAGTTTTGGGTAACTGGAGTTTTCGGCAAAAGAGACCCCAAAGACGAAATGTTAGTTTACTGCTGTATGTAAATGCATTGTTCATTTGTAAGGAGACGAATACACGTGGAATTCTGACTATCGATTGGCCCAGAACTGGGGCATTGAGGGAGAGAGTTGATGCACAAGGCAAGGATAGCCAGAGGTAGGAATCAAGCCAACATCTTTAGCAGTGTTTAACATGCAAGTCTTAGATAAAGCGCAGACAAAATGTCAAGGAGAAATGGTAAATGGGAAAGATAGGGGAAGAAAGGGGTCATGAATTGCAATGTAGGCAATTTTGATTAGGTGGGAAGCAAGCAGAGAATACAGAGAAAGGTGTTTCCATCAGTATTGTCTTTAAAATAGTGGAGTCATTTTGCCTTAAATGGCATTAATGCCCCAGCATCTCTTGTGTTTCGGAGTTTTCCATGAAATGACATAATTATGATAGATGGAAAGCTCAAATAGTTCCTGAGGCTTGATGCACTTGGAATTAATTTTTGTGAACGGTGTGAGGAAAATACAAACTCAGACGTGCTTCTTCTGAAAATCTGTATCACTCATTGTTTAGCCATGTTTATTATTATTATCTGAATATTTCACAATTTCCACTGTAACGTGCAATTTCACTTGACTCCTAGGTTAGATGTCAGGCCTGAGTAGATAGGTTCATAATTTGTTTTTGAGCCCCATTTATCTATCTTTGCTTTTTTCTCTCTAGTTGGGATAGTATCGGATCTAAACACTCACACAGCCAACCACGGTTTCAAATGCATCTTACCATTTCATACTTTCCTTTTCTGAGAACTATATTTTGCAAATTAGAATAATTAGTCACCACATAGCTCTTAGTCTGATCTTACTGTTTTAAAATTTGTTATTGTACCAACTGATAATATGACATATTTGTTTTTCTTTTTCTTTTTCTTTTTTTTTTTTTCCGGTACTGGGGATTGAACTCACAACCTTGCACCTGCCAGGCAGGCGCTTAAGCCACTGAGCCAATCTCCCAGCTATGTGGCATATTCTTATGTGTTGGGATGTATTTAATCTATCTCCTCATTGACACTGAAAGCAATTCTTACCAGACAGGTATGTGTTTGAATTTCAGTTTTATTTCTGAAATGTGTATCAATTTGTGATTTTTGGTAACCATTTTTTGAACATAGGAACTGCCAGTATCCATCTGTACAAAAAATGATAATTTTGTGTTGAATGTATAATAATGCTGTAGGGGAGATATTTTTCTTCCAATTTCATTTGACTCTGTGTAGACATCTATTAAATTCATACTTAACTTGTAAACTTTT